>WNWU01000162.1:13774741-13780211 GCA_012654045.1 Ptyas mucosa | reverse complement strand
TGGGAACCCCTGGGCTAAAATATTCTCTCTTATTAGATAAACATTTGTCTATTATATTGTTAGTAATATCTATGTCAGGTCTGGAAGCCATCTTTTGCATTGGGCCTTCAGGCCTGGCACATTTAGTGCTGTGGAAAACTGGGAGGGGGATTGTATGGAGAGGGATGATATATAGTCATAACAACATTCCTTTCTCAGAGTGTCAAGGACATCTTGCCCTGCACCTGGAAGGGTGTGACTGGGAGGCATCCAGGGGTGAAATGCTCCCGTTTCGGACCGGATCGCTCGATCCAATAGCAATGGCAGTGAGTGGTTCGGAGAACTGGTAGCAATCATCCCTGCCACCCCTACCCCCAAGCCCAGCTGAGCTGCACAATCATCAGAGGCTTTTTTTTTAATTTTTAAAAGCATTGTTTCTAAAAAATGCGTTTAAATGCCTCTGACAATCCCAGCTGAGTTGCCTGATCGTCAGAGCCTTTTAAAAGCAATTTTTCTACAACTTCTTCAGCTGAAAAAATGCTTTTAAAAATTAAAAAAAAAAGCCTCTGCCAATCAGGCAACTCAGCTGGGATCATCAGAGGCTTTTAAAAGCATTTTTTTACAACCTCTTCCACCGAAGAGGTTGTAGAAAAAATGGTTTTAAAAGTAAAAAAAAAAAATTGGCCACGCCCACCCAGTCACATTACCCCACCACCACCAAGCCACACCCACAGAACCGGTAGTAACAAATTTTACATTTCACCACTGGAGGCATCTCCAGTTGGGATGGTGCTGGGCAGGGACTTGGACTTTTCTTGGACTTGGATGGAGAAAACCTGGAAACTTTCAGATTCGGGATTTCCCAGATGTGCCAATGTAACATCTCTAATAAAATGGAACTTTGAGGAACTTCAAGCCTTGGAGTCTTCTTTCATTGGGGATGTTACTTGGAACCCTGACAATATATCCTTATTATTTTCATACTTGGGGCTCTCAAAAACTCAAGACCCAAAATTTAATGGCTTTGCTTTAATGAATCCCATTCCTGTGAACAGTTTTTTCTATGTCAGCTATGTCGGATTACACAATTGCATAATATGAAGAGGCTCACTCTATTTCCTCAAAAAGATGTCCACAAGGAAGTAGGGATAGAAGTAAAATCAGATAATTCCTTCTGCAATAGAAAGTTCAAGGAAAAACAAAATAAACATGCCTTTACATTCCAAGTGCAGTGAAAGTACAACACCCTTTAATTTTAAGTCTGGAATTGAGGAACCAATTGCAGGATTTAATTAAGTAAAAGTATTGCTTATTTCATATCCCATTTGGTTACTCATATCCCATTCTGACAGCACAAATGAACACTTGACAGTACAATTTTCCATCATTTTTAAAAGGGAAATCAAAACTCTTAGAAAAAAGTTGCAATTCTCAAACAGCTCCCACCCTGCCAAAAAAGCTTTCTGGAAACTTATGAGTATACTTATTTATATGGCATAATCCTCTCAAATTCACACCTTTATCCTAATGAGTAAAATGGGAGGGGAAAACACTCCCAAAGTGTCGCTTCTGATAAAAGTAATATTTTTTGCCCCTGCTCTAACCACGTGAAATTTGATGTTCCTGCTACTTACTTATATGCGTAAGCAAAAAGGTAAAGGAGTTCCTGTGGATTTTACTCTGCTGATCATTGCTGACTATAATCGCAATAGCACTTGGACTTATATACCACTTCACAGTGCTTTACAGCCCTCTCTAAGCGGTTTACAGAGTCAGCATATTGCCCCCAACAATCTGGGTCTTCATTTTACCAACCTCGGAAGGATGGAAGGCTGAGTCAACCTTGAGGCTGGTGAGATTCGATCTGCCAAACTGCTGGCAGCCGGTGATCAGCAGAAGTAGCCTGCAGTAGTGCACTCTAACAACTGTGCCACCGTGGCTCTTATAAGCATTATAAGAGGTAATGCTCATCTCCGTTTTGAGTACACTGAGCTAGCACTGTCCAAAGACATTTCCATGGTCATGTGGCCAACATGACATCATGAAGCACTATTACCTTCCCACCTACTCTAATTTGCATGCTTTTGAATTGCTAGGTTGACAGGAGCTAAGGCAAGGACAGGAGCTCACCCTGTCATGTGGTGCTCAGATCTCAAAGCTGGGCTGCCAGCTTTCCAGCCAACAAGTCCAGTGTCTTAACCACTGAGCCACTGCATCACCCTGCATGAGTAAAAAGGTATGCAAATTTTATTTTAGAAACACTAAAACTAATGTTCACATTGCTTACTTCTATTTTGGAAATTAAAGAACTCTTCCATTCCAGTTTTTCTTCATACTAGCAATACAGATCAGAAAGCATAACTGGAATTGTGTTTCACAACCTTCATTTTTCCATGATTGCTATCAAAAGTAATTAATAAGAGATTACCTAATACAAGGAGACTAAAGAATATAGTCATGCCACTCGATTGTTCTTCCTGTTGAGCCTGGACGCCAGTTTGCACTGGGAGGATTGGTTTGGCAGGTGTAGGAAGCACTAGTTTTGTGGTGAGGGCCAGGGTGGTATGAAGGGTGAAATTGAAAACATCATGGGTCACATTTGGGAAGCTGTAAGAGAATGCAAACCCAAGTCAGACTGCGTAGAAAGAGGACTAAAAATAAAAACAATGTCTAAAACACAGAAAACTTGGAAAAACTGTTATTTAAGAAACAACTGCCTAACATTAACCTGTCTGAAAAGAACTGTGCTTTATTGTAGGTCTTGGATAATTGCAGTATAAATACTGTGACTCCAAAATTTCTTGGGAAACTATTGCAGTAAAATGGTTAAAATAACTGTGCGTGAAGACTACAGTATCTGAAAGAACATTTGCTGCTTTTAAGAGTAAATACATCAAAGCAAAATAGAAATAAAGATAAAGATAAAGATACCTACAAGTATATAATCTAGATTCTAAAAAAAACAAAGAGTGCCTAAGAGACTGAACTACTCCAGGAGGAATGGATGGTGCATCAGTGGTGGGTTGCTCCCAGTTCACACCAGTTTGCAAGAACCGGTAGTAAAAATTTCTAGTAGTTCGGAGAACCAGTAATAACATTGACTGGCCACACCCCCAAACTAGTCCCTAGCCCCGTCACCACTCGCTTACCCCGCCCACCTCATCAGAGGCTTTTTTTTAAAAAAACCTCTTCAGCCGAAAAAATGCTTTTAAAAGTAAAAAAAAAAGCCTCTGATGATCACGCGGCTCAGCTGGGATCGTCAGAGGCTTTTAAAAGCATTTTTTCTACAACCTCTTCAGCCGAAGAGGTTGTAGGGGAAAAAATGCCTTTAAAAGGCTCTGGCGATCCCAGCTGAGTTGCCTGATTGTCAGAGGCTTCTAAAATCATTTTTTTCTGCAACCTCTTAAGGTTGTAGAAAAAATGCTTTTAAAAGTAAAAAAAAAAGTTGGCCACACCCACCCAGTCACATTACCCCCACCAAGCCACGCCCGCAAAATAACCCATGCCCACAGAACCGGTAGTAAAAAAATTTAGGACCCACCCCAGTGGTGCATATTACAATAGTGTTCTAAATTATCAGTAATAGCTATGGGATAGTTATTATAGCTATGCACACTTCAAAACTGATTTGGAAGAAATAATATTGGACACAAATACATAGTATATCTCTGTTATTTGTTAAAATAGCTTCATTATATTAACTTTAATAAATTGACTCCTTAAATCAGGGCCCCTTTTTTCAGCTCATTCAGAAGCCTCATTCATGGAAGAAAACCTAACTTAAATACAAGGTATTACAAGATGCACAAAAAAGAGGAGGATTGAGTCTACCAGTTTGGAAATTATACTTTGCTGTCTGCTGTCTATCTTGAATGAAAGAGTGGATGTTCGTATGAAATAGGCGGCTAATAGAAGAGAGTATTATGTTATACAATACAATACAATACAATACAATACAATACAATACAATACTAACAATAAAGGAATGGTTGGTGATCATGATAAAACTTGCAGAGATGTCTAAATTGAACTTCTTGATTAAAGAAAAGATAGTATTTATATTTATGGCTCCCTATAAACCCTTTATTATAGCCTTTTGGCATGAACCAGAAAAATGCACTTGGGACTCACGGTTTTGATTAGAAATAAAATGAACAGAAAAAAGTGAGGATTTTTTGTAATCCTAGAGTAAGGAATTACTTTGTAATTATATTTTTATTTGCTGCTAAGGAAATCAGAAACTTTTAATCTTTTCTTTCTGCACTTTTATCTTTGTTTTCTTTTTCTTGTGTTTTAGTTTATGTTGGTTTTTATAATTTCTTTAAAAATTTTAATAAATTTATATATGGAGAAGTTGCTTTACTGAATAGTAGAAAACCATGTGCTCATGAGAAAACCAAAACACTTATTCCAAATCACTTTAAAAGTGTATACTGTACAGCTCATATGGCTCTCCAAGGAACAGACAGTACACTCAGATGTCCTAAAATTTAGTACAAGACCAAGCATACCTCATAATCCAAAATCAAGAGAAAATAGTCAAAATTGGACAATTTAAAGTTGAGTTCTTAAAAGCTTAAAAGCCTTAAAAGAACGTTGCATATTCACAAGCTTCCAATAGGTTTCTGAGTTTTATATTCCATATGTGATGCAGAAAATATAGCTAATTCACACTATACTCATGCTAATATGCTGAATAATGCAGGAAAGAGTAACCGAGTTAGATATGCCGTGCCTGCTTATCTTGTATAATGTGATAACATGTAGAGAAATTACATAGCTAAGGCCATTGTCATATAGCCATGATTGCAAATCTATGGCACGCAAGCCGTCGCCCCAGTTCAGCTCCACTGCGCATGCACGTGTGCCTCCCACTGGCCAGCTGATCTTCGGGTTTCTGCCACGCATGTGCGGAGGCAGTGGGCAGTAGTTTTTTGCATACTGGTTTGCCAGTGCCTTTTTAGAGCTAAGGGACCGTATCTGGCCCACTGTCACCCAGATAGCTTTTTGCCTAATGCAGAAGTAGAATACACAATCTTCCAATTTCTAGCCTGGTGTCTTAATCACTACACCAAACTAACTTTCTGTTTAGGTCCACAGACTAATAAGTATATTATTCTCTCTGCAAAAAAATGGTAGTTATATTTATATGTAAAGTTTTGTTTGGCAAATTCCAATTCTCAATTCTATAATACCTTTGATATGGATAAATTCAGTATAAAAATACCAAGTATTCTTTAACAATAGGTTGCTCTGCTTACAAATAATTATCATATCATGGTCAATATTTATTTATTAGTATACGGCGTTTATTATTTTTACAAATAACTCAGTAAGTGCTCCTATTTTCCCAACCCGTGAGAAAGTGCATCACTGGCCCAAGGTCACCCAGTTGGCTTTCACAGATAGCTAAGGTGAGACTTGAACTCACAGTCTCCTGCTTTCTAGCTTGCTGACATAACCACAAGACCAAATTGGCTCTCATATATGT
>WNWU01000162.1:13749741-13772241 GCA_012654045.1 Ptyas mucosa | reverse complement strand
AAAGAGCGAAACTTCTGAGGAATCGGTCAAACATGATTCCTTAGGAATATCCTAACCATGGTGTAGTCATTCCAATTTTCAGGATTAATCTGGAATGCCAAACCATATTATGTTGGAATTACCATTCATATTGGATAAATCCAATTACTGACTGGGTTCTCACAGCCCACTAAAATTTGATTGTTTAAATGGTACTCTGTGTGGAATTCTAACTTGGATTTTGTGTGTGTGTGCCTTTTAGTCAGCTTTTGATTCCAAAAAACGTTCCTGGAGTTTTCTCAGCAAGGTTTTTTGAAAGTGGTTTGCCATTAGTTTAACATTTATAGGATAGTATTTTAAAACCAAATACAGGCAGTCCTCCACTTACAACAGTTCATTTAGTGACCATTCAAAGTTGCAGTGACACTGAAAAAAGTGACTTGTTACCATTTTTCACACACATGGCCATTGCAGCATCCCCAAGATCAAAATTCAGATCCTTGATAACTGGTTCATATTTATAACGACTGCAGTGTCCCAGGATCATGTGATCATTTGCCACCTTCTGACAAGCAAAGTCAATGGGAAAGCCAGATACATTTAACAACGGTGTTACTAATTTCAAAATCAGAATAGAGCTGAAAGGGACCTTGGAGGTCTTCTAGTCCAGCCCCCTGCTCAAGCAGGAGATCCTATAACTATCCTATACCATTTCAGACAAGTGACTGTCCAGTCTCTTCTTAAGAACCTCCAGTGATGAAGCACCCATAACATTTGAATTTAACAGCTGCAATGATTCACTTAACAAATGTGGCAAGAAAAGTTGTAAAATGGGGCAAAACTCCAACAAATTTCTCACTTAGGAACATAAATCTGGGGCTCAATAGTGGTCGTAAATCAAAGACTAACTGTACTATCCATAAGTAGTATGTGGCAATTTGCATCATTGCACTTTCCAGGGGAATAGTCAAAAGAAACTATTTGCACAACATGTTCACACAACATGCAAGTCATAAATGGAGAAATCACAATATGGCTTAATATAATATGTGAACTGTTTAATTATTTTTAATTTGAATTATAATAACAAAAAAAATTGAAGATTATCCATGCCTGGTCCAAATACACTGTCAGAGATATTTCACTCTGAGAAAAGTAAATTAACAGATCATTAGAACATTTTTAACTTGGAATGGAAAGCAAACTAAGATCGAAAATGATAAATAGGAAATTTAGAGCAATCAAAGAGAGTTTCTTTTCATAGGTAATTACAGAGAGATTTGATACCTATGTATAAGTTTTTAAAAGATTATTTTAGGCAAACTGATAAGTGAGCAACAGAATAGAAGTGTTCCTCTTCATCACCCGAACTGCATGGGTGGTAGACTTATAGGCAAGAGACTTAAACAAGGGGAGACTGCTATTTATTTATTCAATTTTTATCCTTTCTTTAATACTTGATAATTACTCCTTTCTCCTATTTTCACCACAACAATAACCATCTTTCTTTTTCCTTTGAACCTAAAGTGAAGTTCTGTTCTACTTCCCAGTCTGGGTATATGAAATAATTCCTCCTGCTTTCACTCATTTCCCTTTTTGGCAAAGCTTTTGAAGGTGAAAGGAAACACAAACCATTAGAAAGTAACACAATTACAAAATCAAAATCAAAGCCTACAGTGTAATAAAAAGTCGGGTTAAACTGAGAGAGAAGAACGTGATGTTTCTGATTCAACAATATTGCATCCATTGGTCTTAACTGGTCCTGCAGCAGTAACAGGAGGAATATGTAAAAGTATTGAACTTTTCAAAGAGACTGGGTTCATGCATAGTGTTAATTCATAGGTTGTTTTAACTATTATTAATTAAATTGCAATTGGCTAAATCTGCACTGTATGCTAAATTATAAACCATGGTTTAAAACCATAAGGACAGGGTATGCATAATTTGTCAAGTCAAAATCAAATCACACTATGGCTTAGCACAATATTTTGAATTCTGTTTTTTAATTCTTCTTTGTACATCATGTCACATTATTGAAAGAGAAAAGCATTTTTTTGCTTACTTACCTAAGAATAGAAAATGAATAAAACAGCAGACAAACAACTAGTTTACCTCAGCTCTGGGATTTTCTTCAAATTCATCATAGCAATGCATAAAAGTAATCATTTTTGCAGAAGAGGTTCTATATAGAGCTTTCATTTGTGGTTGTCTGCTATGCAGTTAATAAGCATTAATTAAACATGCTAGCTGAATTCTTTTTCTTAAATACAGTCAAGAATTTCCTCCTCCAGTGCTAAAATGTGGTAGTAAATTAGTTGTGTTTAATCTGCTAGGTAGTCTAAACAGAATCCCCTGATAGAATATACAGAATTCTGAGTAAATAACTTGATGTAGAGTAGATAGTCAAACACTAATTTTTGTATCTGCATTGATATTTTTAATCTTGCAGAAAAAGCCTAGGAATAAGAAAACTCAGGCATAGAATATAGAAAATAAGTAGTCCTTCTTTAATAAATACACATTGCAGAGTATTTGGTATTGTCGGCTATTTAAATGAAGTTATTTGTCAGCCCCTTTCCTCATATTCGTTATCTAAAATTTGGGAGACAGGAAATTTTCTGTACTTTCTGATAGTTCTGATCTTTCAAAAATGCAAAGTACCCAAACCTTGGACTTCACTTGGTTTCCACAAACAAAATGCTTGGGCTTACAAAGCAAATGGAAGACTGATTCATTTAATGTTAAACTGTGCCTGGAGGAAAGGAAATGAAACTGAGATTCACATTTAAATCAATTGCTTTTGTGTCAGTCATTTCGCAACAACCTTCAGGCTGTCCACAGAGAATAAATAAACAGGAAAATCATATTGAACAATGCAGGAAGTGCCCGACTTGAATTTAAAATCAGAAAATAGCCAAACACTTTATTAAAAAATAAGAATATGGTGGGAATTCAGAAATACATTCCCTGACCATTTGTTTTTCTTCATATAAGTCATATTAATGTGGCTTATTAATGAGGGCACATTATGTTCTACTTGTGCATTTTTTTAAAAAAAAAATGTGTGTTATCACTACTGTATAAAGCAGGGGTCAGCAACCTTAAATAGTCAAAGAGCCACAAACCTCCTAACCGGAAGCCCCCCGTTCAATTCTGGAGCTGACCGGAAGTCCGGTTCCCCCACCATAGAGTCTCCTAGTGCAGCGTCCTTCTTCCTCTGCCAACCGGAGATCTGGTTCTCCCACCATAGAATGTCCTTCTGCGAGGCGTCCTTTTTCCTTTACCTGTCCTAACCGAAAGCCCTATCAATTGTGGAGCCAACTGGCGACAGGGAGCCACAGCAGAGGGATGAAAGAGCCACATATGGCTCCAGAGCCGCGAGTTGCTGACCCCTGGTAAAAAGATAGTCCTTACAACCACAATTGGGATGGGATCTTCTGTTGCTAAGTAGGATGGTTGTTAAGTAAGTTGCGTAACATTTTACAATCTTTTTTTTATCACATATGTTCAGTTAATTGCATGGTAATTAAGTGAATCCAGCTTTTCCCATTTGCTTGTTGGAAGCCTGCTGGGAAGGTCACAAATGGCAAACACATGATCCCAGGCTACTCCAACCATCATAAATACATGCCGGTTGCACAATGTGCAAAGTTGGATCACATGACCATAGGGACACTACCATGGTTGTAAGTGTGAGGACCAGTTGCAAGTCACTTTTTTCAGTGCTATTGAATATTGAAGAGCAAAAGCACTAGACTTATATACAGCCTCATAGTAATTTACAGCCCTCTCTGGGTGACATGGTGGCTCAGTGGCTAAGATGCTGAGCTTGTCAATCAAAAGGTTGGCAGCTCAACAGTTCGAATCCCTAGTGCTATGTAACAGGATGAGCTCCTGTTACTTGTCCCAGCTTCTGCCAATCTAGCAGTTCGAAAGCACGTAAAAAATGCAAGTAGAAAAATAAGGACCACCTTTGGTGGGAAGGTAACAGAGTTCCGTGCGCCTTTGGCGTTTAGTTATGTTGGCCACATGACCATGGAGACGTCTTCAGTCAGTGCTAGCTCTTCAGCTTTGAAACGGAGATGAGCACCGCCTCCTAGAGTCTGGAACATATGTGCGAGGGGTTTCCCTTTCGCTTTACCTGGGTGATTTAGTGTTAGAATATTGCCACCAACAGTCTGGGTCCTCGTTTTACCGACCTTGGAAGGATGTAAAGCTGAGTCAAGCTTGAGCCCCTTCCAGATCAAACTCTGCATTCTAACCATTGCACACCAGGGCTTCTTGAAACCTTGAGTGGTTACTGATTAAATGTATTGTAAATAAAGGACTACCTATGTTTATCACGCTATAATAGCCTGTGATATACTGTATAACATAACATAAAGGTAAGCAGATCAGTGGTGGGTTTCTACTGGTTCACCCCGGTTTGGGCAAACCAGTAACGGCAGCAACGGGAAGCTCCACCCACCCACCCGGACATCATCATGGACACTCTGCACATGCATAACCCGTAACAGCTTGACATTTTTTTTCTGTGTCCTTTCTTCCTTTCTAGTGGTGGCAGATGGGGATATATATTGATGGCAGGCCACGGATGTTGGTCTTGGAAGCAGGTTGAAAGGACTATGCAGATATTATTGAGGGATCCAAGAAAGTATAGAGTACGGGTATCAAACTCAGTTGCGTCACAGGCCAGATTGTGATGTATCGTGATGTTTTTTGCCTTTGCAGAGCCAGGCTGGGCATAGCCTGCGTGTGTCATATCCGGCCCGCAGACTGCAAGTTTGACAGGCCTGATATAGAGGATCTCTGGATGTGATCATATAGCTGGGATAGAAAGTGTTTGCTGCAGCTGTCAGGATCACTTAGTGGGAAGGTGGTTCCAGCTCAATCAGTAAGCAAGGATGAGCCAGGGAAGATAATGCTGTGGGAAACTAGGATGGGCAAAGAGCCAACAGTAGAGTAGCAACAGTGTCAAAACCATCTAATTTTATTCTGATCCATTTGCATATCCTTCATCAAATCATCCCATTGAAACAAATCCCAGACGCTGGTCATTTAGTAATGAGTTGAAGTTTCAATGGATCTCTCCAGAGCTACTTCTAATCTATTTTTGAAGTTCTGACGGCTGCAAAAAAACCCCACACCTTACCTCAATCATGTGGTTGCATTTTAGGAACTTGGCAACCAACTTGAATCTGACCACATTTTCAACATTTTTTGCCTGTTTCCAGGGTTTACTTCTGGTTTCTGGAAAACAACAACAACAGCAATATTGGGGGAAATGGATTCACTTAACAACTGCTGCAAAAATGGTCATAAAATTGGGCATGGACCAGTGGTGGGATTCAAATTTTTTTACTACCGGTTCTGTGGGCGTGGCTTGGTGGGCATGGTGTGGCTTGGCAGGCGTGGCTTAGTGGGTATGGCTTGGCTTGGGCGTGGCAGGGGAAGGATACTGTAAAATCCCCATTTCCTCCCGATCAGCCGGGACTCAGGAGGCAGAGAATAGATGGGGGCGGGGCCAGTCAGAGGTGGTATTTACCGGTTCTCCGAACTACTCAAAATTTCCGCTACCAGTTCTCCAGAACTGGTCAGAACCTGCTGAATACCACCTCTGGCATGGACACATGGTGACCTGCTTAACAGCCACCATAACTTATGACTATAATTTCAGACTCAATTGTGTTTGTAAGTCAAGGACTCTGTACTTACCCTCCAAAAGAATTTAAGAATGTCCTCACATTAGATATATTGTTATGGTTAGTCAAAAGTTCAGCTTTTTGTACTAGGATAGGGCAGTGTTCAGATTCAAAGGTAAAAAAAATCAGAGGGAGGCGCAGAATAGTGATGTGGATGTAGGCCTAGTCTGCAGACCCTTAGTATCCTTATTTTTTCTTGGAATTTACATCTGCTCCCCAAAGCTGCAGCACAATCTCAGGAAAACCTGTCTGCTGTAAGAGTTGCCAAGAGGTGCTGCGCGTATGCTGATGCACATGATCTGAAGCAAATTTTCTCTTCAGATCTCTTCACATCCTTACTTTAATTGGGATAAGGAGAGAATATATGTGAAGAGGAAGACACATGCAGGTATTTTGTACTCTCTGCGCACTTACGAACAAGAGTCTGGAGCAACTCCAAGCACATGTTTAAAAATGTAATCTATATAGAACAAATTGTGAGGGTGGAGAAAAGATAGAACAGCTCTGCTGTTTTGGGGGTGGGGTGGGGCTACTTTGCAGAATGGTAGCTGAATAAACATTTAAAAGAGTGATAAAACCCACACTGAAACATTCTGTTTTGATGGGTAAATAATTTTGTTTCAGCAACTGCTGGTTCTGAAGAATTTGAACTGTCTTTTTATTTCCTTAGTGGTTATAAAGTAATGCATAGTGGTAAATTCAAAGGAAGAAGTATGTCGGAAAGTACAGGTCCGTTTCACCACAGAAACCCAGCTCTTGTTTGTTGTCATTGTTCTCTGTGTGTAGCATTTTCCACAATGGCTTGACTTTCTGAAGTTCTGTTTCCTCAGGTCACTCTTCAGTCTACATCAGGGCTGTCAAGCTCTCAGGCCAATGGGCCAGACGGGTCACGCACTGGCCACACCCATGCCCCGTTTAGCAAAGGGGGGGGGAAAAGTCCCAATATGTCACGTGACAATGCTGTGACGACGTGAGTTTGACACCCCCTAGTCTACATCAATGATTTTGCTGACAGAAATCGCATTCATTCAATGCACAGAACACAAATCACAGCCATGTACTTCATGTGGGCCCAATTCTTCAAGCTTCTTTCTCAAATGTGTTTGGTTTGTCTCATCCTGCAAGAAAAAAAGAGTGAAATCTAACCTTTAGAATCAAGAGAGAAAGGGACAATACTAGATTTAAAGGGTGTTCAGAGAAATCCTAATCAGTAGTGTTGCCTTTCTATTAGTGAGAGTCATTTCAGGAAGTTCAGCACCATAAGCTATATGGAATTCCTCTTTCACTTAAGAGTGTTGCATAACTTCAATAAGGAAATGTGGTTAGCAATTGTAAATCGTGCTTCTGATTCTCTTCTAACTTGGATAGCCCTGTGTCCTCCATACACAATGACTCCCAAGATATCTGGCTAGCTGATATCTAGCCAGTAGGAATTCTGGGAATGGTCATCTCAACACATCTGGACAGTACAAACCTGTTGTCAGATTAATCCAAGTCCAGTATAGCTCGAGCCAGTCTTGAGTCAATCACAGTAAATCTGGATTTTTACACATACTTTGGGAGTTGCAATTCAGTGCCCATCTAATCCTCTCCTGCTAAGTCTCCAAACTCCTGTGAACTTGTCCATCACTATTCTCCTTGACTTTTTTCCTTTCCACCTAACACTGTTGTAGAGCTGCTACTGGGATGAAAAGAAGGCTGGATGAAAAAACTACTTTCCCTAAAATCATAACTTAGTGAGATTAGGAAAAGGGTGATGGCTTTTCTACCTTCCATTGCTGTATCAGGTGCACTGACCTCTGTGGGTGGATGGTGAGTAGGAAGGATATGGCAGGTTAGAAATTTCACTCAATTGGCTGTGCCTGTCATTCGCCTTCTTTTCCTGAGATTACTTATCTCAGGTCACTTTTGCCCTTGTTTAGAGGCATACTGTATGTGCCCACTGCCCATATAGCTGCTTTTTAACTTTCCTGCTTCTGGTATCTGGTTATCTAGATGTTAAGCTTCCCTATCATAGATTCTTAAGCTATCCCTATCATTTACTTAACGATTAAGTACATTTCCTTTTTCTTCTAATAAAACCTGCTCTTCAGATCCAAAGAACTTCACATAAATAAAGTAAACATTGCTTGAGTTAGGTTCCTCCTTTCCAGAACACTGATAGATCCAAATACAAATACTTTTCCTCCAGCAGACAGAAAGCTTGGCAACATTTTAAGGCATTGCCTTCTGATCTGAATTGCAAATGATGGGCAAACTAATATGACCCCTAAATTTTGTGTGTGTGTGTGTGTGGACCAAGGATGGAGAGGGTAGGGTTATTCTTCCAGTTATGTTTTAATCTGACCTTGTTTCCTGGATGTTTTAAGACTATCATTATGGACCTCTAGGACATACCTAGGCCATATCTGTACCATCACCCCAGTGTTTTGGATGTATTCAAGGTCTAAGCTTCTTGCGCTGCGAGATTCCCCCCTCTCGCAGGCTTGGCCCTCCATGTTATCAAGGGCCTACCTTAATGACGGGTTTTGGGACCCCGAGAGGTGGCATGTTGCAAAAAGGGGATTGAGGGGCTTTTTGGGGACATTTTTAAATAGACTTTTAAGGGGTTCTGGGGGGTGGGAGGGTTATGTAGGTTTGGGGGATAACCCACGGGGGAACGATCTACCTCCAGAGATACGAGTGATCTCAGACCTCCGGACTTTTCGGTGGGCCCTTAAAACTTATTTTTTTCAGCCAGCCGGGCTGGCCTGATTCCATGTCGGTTTTAAAGTTGAAATTGATTTTAATTGAAATGTTCTTAAATTATGGGCCAAATCTTATTTAATTATTTGAAAAATTATTTTAACTTTTGTGTACTATGTTTTTAACTTGCTGTTCACCGCCCTGTGTCCGGTTGGAGAAGGGCGGTATAAAATCTAAATAAATGAATGAATGAATGAATGAATGAATGAATGAATGAATGAATGATTAGCAAAAGTTGGCAGCATCATTCCCAGCTATTTTGAGGCAAGAAACATTTAAGCTGGATTCATACATAAAAATAGTTTATATTTGGATCAAGTATTGGATTAACACAGGCCCCACATTTTGGAAATCATAGTTAATTTCTTACTGCAGTGGTAAGTTGGCTGAGGCACTCCAGATATTTCCTGTATTAAAATTAGTAGAATTCCCAGAAAGCAATGTTTGTAGTTCAACAATATGTGAAGCTGGAGTGCCAAAGTTTGGCTTAATCTAGGCTTAGTATGTTGGTTGACCCCAGTTTGTCATGGGTTATTTAATCTCCCCCCTCCAAATGCTCCCCCATCTATGAGTGAGACATGGACATCTTTAGTTTATATCAACACTTCATCCACTGTGTCCCTCACTCCCCCTAGAATTGTTGTGAACTTTCTAATTGCCAAACCTCTGGAAATAGCACTCTTTGGTGCCTTGTTTCTTTCAAACTAAAAAGCAAGTTCAAGTAGATTTTGAAAATGCAAATGTGGGATGCCCATGAGCAAACTGCTTGTGCAAATTTGAACAGAATTTTATGTTAGCATTAGCACTTTAATTCTGTGTTTAGCTTAAATTTAGCTTAAAACTTGATCATCCACTTTTAAAATCTTGAGATCAATAGCAATCAGGCCAATATATTTTTAATAGAACACTAGATACACTTTTATAGGTCACACATTTCTCTATGTATAAAAGTGCAAGGGCTTGCATCAAGAAGCAAGAAATAGTGTTTTTTTAAAAATGTTAATTCTGAAGCAAGTCTTTAGCTTATCAGTTCCTGATAAGGTTTGCATAATAAGTAGTATCAAACTAGGTAACCACATCTTAGCTTAGTACATTGTTAGTTAGTACATTACCCACTGTTTAATTAATATCTGCATTTTATTTTGATCTATAGTTTACACATTAGGCAAAAAACATAGTGCATTTCGACCTAGGATCTTGTACAACTCTAATCAATGTATTTAGTTGTGGGTTCATTGCATCATGTGAATGCAGACAATAGGGTTAACTGAGTAAACTATGATTTAATTCATCATAAGTGAACATCTTGTGAGAAAACAAATAAGCACATTGGCTATCTGAACCAAAATAATGGGATTCAACAGGACTCAGACATCCCTCCTGTTGAAAGAAATATCCTTCTGGGTTCTGCTCCAAGTGGGGAAACAGACACTGAAAACATGGAGACTGCTTGGAAAGATGGTTTAATGGTGGACAGGATCACATGGCTTGAGTTCCTGAACAGAAAAGGGGCAGATACAGTAAATCCTCGGGTTTTTATTCTCTCTCTGGCTTTGCATTTCCTGGAGCCCCGAAAGAGTATCCTAATTGGTTGTCAGACTCCAAGGGGGTGGGGGTCTTAGCTAGCCTTGCTGGCTGATGGTCACATGTGCTTCCCAGGTCACATGCTTCCCAGGTCACATGTGGTGAGTTTTGGTTGCTAGATGGGACCCCATTGTTTTGCAGATTATGGTCCTTTGACAAAGGATTGAGTTTCTGCCTCTGGCCCATTAACAAAAGGGTGGGGGCAGGAAGGTGCGAGCTGCTTTGTCTTTAAAAATATGCTTCTCCATTTCTCATACAGGGAAACAAAATATTCTGCCTTTTTAATATTTCCCAAAATATTTCATTCTCTTAGGAAAGGGGTGGGTGCTAACCTCCTACACTCCCCCAACACCAAAGAAATTATTCCGGTGCACTCCACAATCAAACACGATGAAACTAAACATTACAAATAAAAGAAAGACTTTATTAAATGCACAACTGAAAAGTAAGCAAATTAATTCTATATTTAATTTTAATTAAATGCAAGTACAAAATTATTTTGATATACATCCCAATTGAATATAAATTAAACATTACAAATAAAAGGGCATTATTAATTGCACAAATAAGATGGTAAACAATTATATGTTTAATTTTAATTAAATGTAAATATATAATTAATTTAATTAAATTAATTTAAGTAAATGTAAATCTATAAATTTAGATTTTTGGAATGCCACTGTGGATCATCAATTAAAGACCAAATATAGCCATTCTGGAAAAGATTACATACCTTTTGATTAGCACATTGTCGAGTGGTTTTACTCTTGATTGCATGAAGATGGCTATGCTATTTAAAACTATTATTTGAAGAAATTTTGTTTTAAATTGTCAGTTTCTTTCTTACTTCTCCTTGAATTTGTGTGTAATACTATCCAACCAAGGGATAAATTTCCTAGGTGATGTATCTGACCCAAGGTCTGCTTTGATTACTTCTGTTGAACAATTAAAACTATTGCTTCTATTTTGCTTCTCCGCAAATCTTATCTACAATCATAATCCTCTCCTTCTATACCCTAATTACACACTTGAATTTTAAAAAAATCTTACTTCCGCTGTTTATAGTATTATAAAGAAAGCAAACCCAAACCTATAAGGTACTATATGTAGAATACATCAGTGTGTTCAATGAGAGGCACCTCTAAATATGCATCCACAAAACTGTTCTGCCTTTTAAAATTAATACATTATATGGGTTGCAGATTATAACATTTTTATAGATGTCCATTAGAACGAAAATGCATGTATCCTGGACTTTCTCAATATTTTTGTTGTTTTGTATTCATGAGAAAAGCAGAAGTAGAAACACTTAATTTACAGCTTCAAGTACAATTCTATTTTGTTATTCTTTTGCAGGTCAAAGTACAGCTGGTTGTAATATCCTTGAGAAATTGACAGTTTGGAATAATTACTATATGAACAGTAGGTCATCTGAAGTTCATTCCCATGATTATTCCATAGAAGGCAAAACAGTTTGAAGGCAATATAGTTGTGGCCTCCAATCTTGAAAAACATTTATAGCTGAATGCAGATGGTTATGAAAGAATAAAGCCCTATATAGTATTAGAAACTACAATTCAGCGGGTGGAAGCTTTTACTTACCTTAAGTTAAGAATAACTGTCCTTGATGTGAAAACAAGGAGTCCGTTCTGAGATTTGTATGCTTATAATACATTTTACAAGCCAGTGTTGGAATCAATATCATTGGTAAATTGATATTGTGACAATCTCAGTAACAACATCTGTCTGTAAAGATTCACCATATAAGCCCATGAAACAAATCCCCAAAACAAAACAAGGCATCATAATGCAAAGTAAGACAATAACAATGAAAGACAATAGTCACACAGAAGGAACATATGCTGAGCAGGGAGATGGGCGTCTGTGTATTGGTCATTTATGGACTGGTCAAATCCTTGGACCTAAATCTGAATTATCTGGGCAGCACACGAGATACCCTCAGGTGGTGGTAACCAATTACTGTGTGATATTCTTCTAATATTGATCATGTGGGGCTTCCTGGACTAATCATAAATGCACTATTCATAAGAATTCTGAACTTTCTCAAAATATTAGAATTTCACTTAAAATGGTATATATGTAACTAGAAACATGCCTTTCTCTCATGCACATGTAAACCAGTGGGCCCAGTAGCATTCTTTCATTTAAGAGTAGATACTTTGAGACATTATTTATAATACAATATATAAAATATGGTATGCAAATAGTTTTTTCACATACACTGTCTACTACTATTATCAATTTAAGGAAAAACGTAGCCTTTCCCGTTGTTTTAATACTGTGTGAAAAAAGCTTGGTTTTTAAAGTATGATTTATTAATTAAGCCAGATGGTTAGGTTAAAATTTCATGCCAAAATTGATGTGCGTACCTAAATAAACCACAACATTCCTTTAATGGGAATTCAACTAACTGTGACTTATTCACAAGTCCTGTCTTAGAAAACTGAGGCTGAATCAAGGGAAAGAAGAAATTATCTCTGCTATTTGGGGGGGGAAGGCGGGGAACGGACAACCTGTAACTTCTTTCCTCAGAATCTGCAAAGGGATCTGAATAATGTTAGGAATAGAGATAGTGGCTCGATTTGTGGATTTTCATAATAAAAATACCAAGTTTCATATAGGAAATATTTTATATATGTGGTACAGGTACTGAAATATATTTTAAAATGCACAGGGTAAGTGCATTTTTCAAATGTACAGTATTTTTCAGATGAGTGGGGGATAGGCTCTCTGGAGCAGTGTAAACTAATACAAACACACAGCAACCACACAGCAGTTGACTGTAGTGGTTGAGATCAAGTAGGATCCATATGGGGAGTCAGAGGTGATGCAAGCTTTGCATCCCTTGTATCAGATGTCACACTACATGCCCCAACAGCATGTAGGTTGCAGCACAATGATGTGGCACTATTGATGTTCTGCTAAAAGAAGCAAGATTTTGCAGATACTCTCCTTCAATTTCTTACGATGTAATATATATGACTTTCTATGAGAATTCTGGGAATTGAAATCTGGCAGATCTAAATGTTACCTTGCTGAGGACACCCAGTTAATAATTCTTGCAGGATATAATGGTTTAAGTCTATAAGTCAGGTTGACAGCCTCAATATGATCAAAGCCCCATTTGTTTTTATGTGCAATATGAAAAAAGATGGTGCTTTGATCACAACGTTGCACAACATTGCAGCTGCCATCTTGACTTTTTTGACCATAGCTTGAGGACACCCTGGTAGGATAGCTGGCTCATGTAGGACTACTTACTGTGAAGAAAGATGGAGATTATGCAGTTCAGTGAAAGGTCAAGGTTATGCTCCTCTATCATTTCACATACAAATACCAGTCATTGGGGCAGATGGGGGGGGGGGGTTGTTCAGTGTAGGCATCCATTCAACCTAAGAGAAGAAATACCTTTAAGGGGCAAAAAGAAGAACAGAACAGAATAACAGAGTTGGAAGGGACCTTGAGGTCTTCTAGTCCAACCCCTACTCAGGCAGAAAACCTAATACCAGACAAATGGTTGCCCAATCTCTTCAATAGGTCTCATTCCACATCTCTCAGCATGTGCTGGCTGATGAATTACTTCATTGTTCTGCCCAATGGTAATTACGACTGGCTATAACTTTACTGTGGAAAAAGGGGGAAATGTTGATTTGCTGCTGAAGTGGAAGAGAACAAAATGTTTCACTTGAGTTTGTTAGAATTTGGATTAAATTTAGGTTGAAATGGGCTAGGCTGTTCCCAACTATGCCTCTAACACAATTTTTTTAAAAAAAATTACTACGTAATATTGTCTATACGGAAGTATGAGCTATGACTTAATACTGGAAAATCAAGTTCAGACAACTATTTATGAATCAAAATATATGTAGATTTAGGTATGCTAATTTTCCACCGGTTTCTTGAAGAATTGATAAAGCTAAACTTAGCATTTTCGGAGAATTTAGCTTTTCTAAGTTAATCCATCCATTAATGGTTTTAAAAGCGAGGGGATTAGTCTGGGCCTGAGAAAGGTAAATTAAATGATGATGGGCTTCTCTACTTCTAAAGGAACTGTTCTCATTTCCCCTGAGTCAGAGTGCAGATCCCTCAGATGAATTGAGTGATCCCTGAGGAAAAGCATATTATCTCTGTTACAGAAAACAGCAGGTGGCAGAGGCTATGCTCCTGAAATTTGTCAGGGAAGAAAGCTTCTAGAAACTCCTAAGAAAGTGGTAAAAGACAAATGGCACATCACTATTGATTAACCATTGATTAAGTCTTTCCCAAAGTCTTTTAAGGAAGAACATTTTCTTTTCTTTTTTCTTGTCTTTGCCATTAGGGAGCTAATTAAGAAAATGAAATAGAAATAATAGCAACAAGCTTAGCAGCACCCTCATAGATTGAATACTGAATTGGGGTTATGCTTAAGCAACACAAGAGGCAGGCTGGAAGCAATGGTGAAATCCAATTTATTTTTACTACTGGGTCTGTGGGCGTGGCTTGGTAGGTGTGGTGTGGCTTGGTGGGCGTGGCTTGGTGGGGTTGGCAGGAGAAGGATACTGCAAAATCCCCATTCCCACCCCACTCTAGGGCCAGCCAGAGGTGGTATTAGCCGGTTCTCCAAACTACTCAAAATTTCCACTACCGGTTCTCTGAACTGCTCAAAATTTCCACTACTGGTTCTCCAGAACCTGCTGGATTTCACCCCTGGCTGGAAGGCATATCGGACTATGTCATGGTATGCTTAAGTTTTTAAATAAATTAGATTTGGTTGGGTCCATGAGTATAGGTAGAACACTCTGGGCCCCAACATAATTGGGGCACCCATATCTATAATAGTCATTGGTAAAATGCTTAGTGACCATATGCAAGGGGTCTGTAATAGTAGTGGGAATGACCTTGAGAGGTGAGAGAGAGAAATGCTGCCTAAAGAGCCGTGGTGGCACAGGGGTTAGAATACAGTACTGCAGCTGAACTCTCTGCTTACTCCAGGAGTTCGATTCTGAGTGGCTCAGGGTTGGCTCAGTCTTCCATCCTTCCGAGGTCGGTAAAATGAGGACTCAATATGCTGACTCTGTAAACTGCTTAGAGAGGGCTGTAAAGCACTGCAAAGTGATATATAAGTCTTATTGCTATTGCTAGGGAACAAACAGCTCATAGAAAGAAACTTAGGAAAGACCCATCCTAATTGATCAGGCTATAAAAAGAGACAGTGGGACATTTTTACTTGCAGACTTGAAAGATTCTGTTACGGTAGATATACAAAAAAATAGAATTAGTGCATCTGGTCATGTTTCCTGTCTGGTTTACCTGGGAAGGTTGACAGGATTTAGGCCTGGTGCCTAGTTTCACTACACTAATGTATCATCCTTGCCCAAGGCTCTATTCTGGGAAAGCTGCTTTGAGTTATGCCAATTTGATGTTCATGTAAGTTAAATAAATAAATAAATGCAAGTATGATTCAGACTAAATTTTTATGTAATACATCAATCCAGTTGTTTTAAGAAGTAATTGTTACAGTATGATAAGATTATTTCTAAAAGATAAGACATTAAACCAAGCATAATAGTTATAACTGTCTTGATTAAAATAAACAACTGCCAATATTCATTACACCTTGTTCCTAGTTGTTCTTAGCAATTGCCAAAAAAAAGGATCAACTAAGCCAGTTCTACTATAATTAGGCACTCATGGAAAATTTGTTTTCTTAAGAGCAAGCAAATGCTGCCAGCACTAAACAACCAAAATCTGTAGAGTTGTTTTAAGATACTCCAATTGTCCTTTTTTTCTCATTAATGTATTTATTTAATATATAAAATAAACAAAAATAGAAATAGGAAATTAAGGGAAGGAAAAGGAGACGGGAAAAGAAGATGTGAGCTACAAAGGGAAAAAAGAAAAAAAAAGGTGTTGACTTCAGACTTTTTTTAGCACAGTACAAGATAAAAACACTCCAGCTTCAACTTTTTGCTTTTGCTTTTGCTTTTACTAGCAAAAGCAACTAGCCATTTCTATACCCACAAATCTATCTGAGCGAAAAAACCAAAGTCAAAGTTTCATTTTTTTATCACAAGCACAAAATCCAGAAGTGATACCCAAGTGAAAAGCATACTTAAATATATTCTCTTTGAATAAAATAATCAATTTAATAATTTCTCCTTTATTTTCCTTGTTACAGAAATTGTATGTATTTCTATTTACACCTAATAATCTTTGTGAACTATCACCATCCATTTTCCTGAACTTTGGGCCCAAAAGTTACATCCTAGTATCTGTACAAATCATTTTGAAGTTCTTCCTAACCGTTTTAGCTCCTAATAAGCTGCGGTACCTACTTTCATTGTTTTGCATACAGGTAGTTCTCAACTTACAACCACAACTGTCAGTAGAATTTCTCTTGTTAAATAAATCATTCCCGATTTTACGAGGTTTTTTGCCTCCCTCATTGATTTTGCTTGTTGGCTTGTTGGCAAATGGAGATCACGTGACCTCATGACACTGCCACTGTGGTGAATAATAGTGGTGAGCAGTGGTGGGCTATGCCTAATTGGACTGGTTCAATGAACCAGTAGTTCTGACGATCAGCTGGCCCCGCCCACCCACCCCTGCTCTATCCTGTTCTATAGTTCCTTCTTTCTGGCACAGCTGATTTCCGCGCCTCCACTGTTCTACTTACCAGGGCTGCCTTAGAAGGTAAGCAGCTGAGCTTCAAATTGCTGTATTTTGAACACTGCGTGCAAGCATGCATGCGCATGCAAAGTGCATGCTCAGAGAACCAGTTGTTAAACCACTTGCAGCCCACCACTGATTGTGAGGTTGAATGGTCACTAAACTAATGGTGGTAAGCAGTGGTGGGTTTCAAATTTTTTTACTACCGGTTCTGTGGGTGTGGCTTGGTGGGTGTGGCTGACTTGGTGGGCGTGGCTTGTGGGCGTGGCAGGGGAAGGATACTGTAAAATCTCCATTCCTATCCCACTCCGGGGAAAGGATACTGTAAAATCTCCATTCCCTCCCCAATCCAGGGGAAGGTTACTGCAAAATCCCTATTTCTTCCCGATCAACTAGGACTTGGGAGGCGGAGAATAGATGGGGGTAGGGCCAGTCAGAATTTTTACTACCGGTTATCTGAACTACTCAAAATTTCCGCTACCGGTTCTCCAGAACTGGTCAGAATCTACTGAAACCTACCTCTGGTGGAAAGTCAAAGTTTTCTGTATTGCTACTTCTGTCCTTTGTACACACATTTAGCTGTTTTCATTTCTTTCTCATTTTTCAGTCTAGAAAGTCATGTATTAATCTGGGAAATGGAAACTAAAAGTCATATACTGTATGATTGGTTGCTGTGGTTGTAAAGGGGCAATTTCCCCTTTTCTCATCTTTTTCTTCTGTATGCTATTTGACGTTTTTACCTCATGATGTTCCTGTGTAGCTGAACTATCCTGTCTGCTGTAAATATAAATGTTAAATATATTTATTTATATAAAACTACAAGTTTGTGTCAGTGTCTCTGACTTCATTTGGACACTTGCTGCACCATTCTCTGACATATATAGATCTTCTAAACAGCCCCAATGTACATGACTCTGGGCAGAGCGCACGAGTACACCAGTACAAAATTAGTATCTCTTAAGATCCCTTAAAACTTGTTGGCTCAAAATCACAGTAAAAACAATCACCAAACCAATAAGGGTAGACGTCCATCTACACATGAAAGACTCATTGAAATAAAATCATTTTGAGGACATTCTTGAATACAGTGGATGCCAAATTGAACCAGGGAGCATAATCTATAAGGCAAAGGCTACTGACAAGAGGGCCTGACTACTGGTCTAAAGCCACTTAACCTCCCATGGGTGAGAAAATCCAAAAAGTGCCTTCCTCGATGTTCAAAGTGGATGGGCAGAATTGTATTTGGCAAGATAGTCCCTGATCTCTCCTGGTAGTAAGGCACACTCTATGAAGTTACTATTTGTTTAGCCAGTACTTTGATACTAAGGCTGGGTTTGCATATCCATAGTATCCCATAATAAATAAACCACACACACACACACACACACAAAAACACACAACCATTTCAATACAAACATTTCACAGGCTTCAGAAGACACTCTGACACCTTGCTGAGGACACAGATGTGATGTCAGGATGTGTTGTCAGGATTTTGCAACAGCTTTGCAAGATAACACCCATTTTGTGTTCTACTAACTGCCAGTAAGCTTGCAGATTCAGCTCAAAATACAATATTAAGCATTCCAGGTTGCATAGCTGAGATAGGATCATTCTCCAATTGGATCCTACTTCACCCATCCTGTGACAGAATCTAGAGAAAACTTGCTAAATATGCCATTTTGTGTAACATGGGAGGTGTGTGGACTAGAAGGGAGGCCTTCTTTGCGGTTGTCCCATGCTGTGAACTACACTTTTCCCATAGTTTTAGATCCCAAAAGCATGATTATTATTTCTTAATACAATATTCTGATTATCTAGAAATACTGATAGATTTCATGCGTGTCTGGCCAAATACACGTGTGCACAGGCTTGTGTGTCTGCGTGTGTGTATGTTGGCCAAGATATGAGTTCAAGGCCACCCTCACTTTAGCAGGCAGCTTTGAAACAGTCACACTCTCTTACCTCAGTCCCCTCACAGGACTGTTTTTGTGAGGGGAAAATACTATGGTTTATCACACAGTCAGCCAGCTGTTTAGACTAGATTAGCTACCTAACTCCCGCAATGCTGAGAAGATGGAATGCTGTATTATATATGCCTGTCTGAGTTCTGGACCAAATGCAAACTGTATATCTAATAATTAAAATAACTGCACAGTAATTTAAGGTAGACAACAGACTTGCATCTATTCCTTCTTCTTTGAGGTGACTTTCTGGTTGCTCAGTTACATTAAGCCAGTTTATGACTTCTCTTTGGCATCTGCTAGATTAATTTGATTAAACCTGGTTAATGAGGCAGTATAAATCAGTAATTATTTGTGACGCGTCATGAGTAACAAGCCACTGCTACATTAATTTGCTTCCGTTAAAGGACATGCAATAAAATATGGTGGTTAAAGAAGAATGCAACAAAGTTTGAAACAGGATAGTCCATTGTTTCTCAATCGTCAACTTTAGGACACATGGGCATCAACTCCCAGAATACTCCAGCCAGCATACTGAGAGGAGATTTTGGGAGTTGAAAACCACACATCTTAAAGTTGACGAGGTTGAGAAATACTGGGATAGTGTTTTACTGTCATGGATTCACAGAGCGAGGCATCAAACTCTCTTGCACTGTTTCTCAACCTTGTCAACTTTGTAACATGTGGACTTCAACTCCCAGAATTCTGCTTGGGAATTCCTGGAGTTGAAGTTCACTTGTCTTAAAAGTGGCTAAGGTTGAAAAACACTATTCTACTATCAGAGGTGGTATTCAGGCG
Organism: Ptyas mucosa; assembly: GCA_012654045.1. Taxonomy (NCBI): domain Eukaryota; kingdom Metazoa; phylum Chordata; class Lepidosauria; order Squamata; family Colubridae; genus Ptyas; species Ptyas mucosa. Next base: position 13,752,803 of record WNWU01000162.1, on the reverse strand, counting down.
GTTCACCCAAACTGGTAGCAGAAATTGCGCCCACCTCTCCTGGCTCTATGGCATCCTATTTAGTCACATTTATGAGGCTGGGCGCATGCACAGGTGTGTGCATCAGCAAAGCACATGTGTGGGAGGCCAGGTGCATGCATGGATAGAAGGAACCTGTTGTCTTCCTTCCAGACCCCCACAGACCCCAGCTACCACAAGAGAGAAGTGATAGCAACCCTTGCTTTATCCCAGGATGGAGATACAAAGTTGATCTCTACTTTAGTTTCCCAATTGGGAGAGTATCAAGTTCAGTGCTTCCATACTGGTTTCTCAAAACAGATGTTCATCACATATATCTTTTATGATTCAACAATGGTTGCCAATTGTTCAATATTTTTATTTCACTAATCTAAGAATTTGCCCACAAAATTTTAATACATTCATCTTGAACTTATTCGAGCACAGATCTTTTATGACAAGGGTGTCAAACTCGTGGCATCATGTTGCCATCACGTGACATATCATGACGTTTTTTTCCCTTTGTAAAGCTGGGATGAGCTCTACATCCCAGCCCATGGGCTGCCAGTTTGATACCCCTGTTTTATGATAATATTTTTGTAGGCCAGCTGAGCTATTTATTATTCAAGTTCTTTGTAAAAGTATTCAGTTTCATTGTTGTAATGGCTGTTGTGTAGAACATAGTATTGGGCAGTGAGCCCAGGTTTATTTCTCCCTTTATCTCCAGTTTGTTGTTTGCAAAATATGGAAGATTATTTGCAATGAATACATTTAGAATGTGTTGTCTAGCAACTATGAAGATGATTCTAGCAATGATGATGATGAAATGCAATATGCATTTCATTATGATTTTTTTCATTTTTGTGTTTCCATTGATGCTATAGTTTCCACACAGATCGATATGGTAGTTGATTTCTCTGAGTTCTTCCATGAAATGGTTTTGACACATAACTCTAAATGTACTCCGAAGTACCTTTGCATTTGTAGGAGAGAATATAAAATTTGACCTGAGGCAGTCCGTAGAATGTGTGTTTTTCTTCTCTCTCTCTCTCTCTCTCCCTCCCTCTCTCTCTATATAAATATATATATTTCTCTATATATTTAATGTATTTTGTTCTATATGTGCTTCTATAAATTGATGCTGCCCTGTGTCTCCTTTAAATTACCCTTCAAATCTGTTCTAATGTAGGCAGGGGGTTTCCTCCTTGCTAGTCCTAAAGGAAGTTGCAACTCTGAATTTTTCAGCCTTCCACATTTTCCCAGTTGATCTTTTGCTTGTCCTTTGCTTAACCTTTTGTGGTGGTTGATTAGTAGATCTAGACCTTGCCATGGGGTGTTTTCCATAGCCACCAGTTGGAGGAATTGATAAAATACATATTGTGCTTTTTGCTCTTAGAAGTTAAATGATTTCAAATAATTGGATCTATAGAATCAATGCCATGAACTAGTGATAAAATTTGAATGTCTTCAGTCATTCCACAAAGGGCTAGGATCGTAAGAGTGTGCCAATAAAAGTCTCATTTTTCCCAGTTGTTTTGTACCACTCCAGCCTGGTGCTCTCCAGTGTGTTAGACTCTACAATCGCATCATTGTTGCAAGGACGGCTGCAGTATTTATTTAATTAGAAGCTATGAGGCTGCCCAATTCTTTGGTCATTATATAGAGTAGACCATGCCGATTAGGAAAATGATGGAAATGCATAGGGAGGGTACAGAATCAATAAAGACTATCCTAATAGGACTTTTCATACAACAAATTGATCTGCCTACAATTGATTGTATAAACCCAAATTGGTGTGTAAAGTAGTGTCTACATTTACAAGATAAATGAGACAAATACTGTGGCTCGGCATGTTGTTAACCGAATCACTTTACTATTCAGTAACTATTTTAAAATGGTGACTTAACTAAATCTGTGGACACAATCTACATTTAAAGATTCTTGACAGGGCTGCTCTTCTCATGCATGGTTCAGATAATCAAGTGAAGTCATTATAGAAGAGCTGTGTTAGTCCAGGGAAGCCAAAAGGCACTCCATTTACATGTGATGAAATGAGCTGTTGCCTCGCAGAATCTTACGCCGTTTAATACAATTTATCAGCCAGGGAAGCCGCTACCAGACGGGAGTTAAGCGACTAAACCATAAGCCATTGAAGCCACACGCTTTTGAAGCAGAAGGTCGAGCGAAAAACGGCCTCCGAAATTCGCCAAAGCAGAGCGCGATCGGTGACCTCAGTGGCCAAGGCCACCCCTCCCAGGCTGCCCACGAGACCAGGAAGAACGAAAAGGGGGAGTTTGCGGACGGTCCCTGAGAGGTGGCCGGGCGAGACCGAGGGAGCGCGTCAAGAGCAGGTCCGGTTTTGACGCTCCGAAAAACGGGATTTTGCAGAGAGCCCCTCAAGGCCGCCCCGCTTTCCCCGCCCTCGCCGGCTCCTCCCCCTCCGTTTGCCGGTGCTTTGAGCCTCGGGAGCGGCCAGGAGGCTATAAGAGAGACCGGAGGGGCTCGTCGGGCGGCGCTGCTGTCCGACTCCTCATGCAGCGCCGTCGCCGAAGGGGGGGAGCCGCGCGGAAGCATCGAGGGAGCAAGTGAGGCAAGGAGGAAGGACCCCCCCCCTCGCTGCTACACCTCCTCCTCCAACATCGCCGCTCCCGAGTCAGCCGTCCACTCAGTTAGCTCCGCCGCCGCCGCCATCCGCCTCCCTCCTCTTTCTACTCCTCGCCTCAGTCGGCTCGCCTGGAAGCGAGGCGAGGAGGGGGCGGACCATGCGGTGGAAGCGGAGTCCTTGGAGGCCCTGGCGGCTTCCCCGGCGGTCGTTGCTGGCCGTGCTCTTCTTTTTCTCGCTCTCCTCTTCGTTCCTCTACTTCGTCTATGTGGCTCCCGGCATTGGTAAGGGTCGCGCGGCGCGTTTGGGGGGGAAAAAAGGCGGCTCAGTCGTCTCCGGGTGGGCGAGGGAGGAGCGGTGCGCCCGGGAGGGAGACGCGCTTCCCTGCCCGGCCTTGCTTGTGAGAAAGAACGGCAGGGGAGAGAGAGAGAGAGAGAGAGAGAGAGAGAGAGAGAGAGAGAGA
>WNWU01000162.1:13678243-13746319 GCA_012654045.1 Ptyas mucosa | reverse complement strand
TATGGACTACTCAGAGGGCTGAAAAAGTAATTTTTGACTGGTCCTCGTACTTGTGACCAGTCCTCGAACTTACGACTGTCCTCACATTTTACGTTTTTGCCCTTTCTCATTCTTTCTCTCTCCCCCTCTTTCTCTCTCCCCCACTATCTCTCTCATTCTCTTTTCCCCCCCTTTCTCAAAGAGAGAGGTGGTAGGTTTGAGGAGAAAGATTGCTGTACAATAAAAAAGATGAAAGGGAAGAAAACCAACCCCAAACAAATATAAAGATATCAAGATAAAGAATGAATTGTTAAACTTTAAAGAATAAAAGAGAACAAATATGAATAAATAGCAATAATTAGAAACACACATACAAACATACAATGTATTTTCTTTGAACAGAGTATTGGCCGGTTCACAAATTTAAACAGTGTTTAGTCATTTCACTTAAATTTACAATTTCTATATTTCCTTTTTGCCATATTTATTCCTCATCTATTTTTTAAAAAACCAATATTACCCTTCATCCTCATCTTTAATCTTAATCAAATTCAATTTTTCACTTCTATTCTATATTATACCCCTTCCCATTGTCATCTATTTTTATATCCATCCTCACATTGGTTAATTATGTAATATTACAGTTGTTCAAAACAAATTCAACATTTTAATATAAATCAGTTATATAACTATCTTTTTTGTATATTAAGCAATATGAACATGAATATTCCAATTATTTCCATGCAATCCAATTTCTTACAAATCAATTACCGGTAATTATATTTACCAATAATAATAAAACAAATAATTTCTCCCATATATTCTTCCAAACCACAACTTAACCATTTCTGCTTTCAACATAATATACAATTAATAGTATCTCAATTATTACAATTCCCTAGTTAAATAGAGTTTTTTTTTCTTTTGTGTTTTAAAATCTTGAACTCCTCTTTTGCCATTTGCCATAAATTTCCCATTGTTTGCACCTACCTTTTTTGATGAGGAAAAAGAAAAGAAATCTGCCTTTCCAACGTTGCAAGCAAACAGCAAAGCCAACAACCTGCTTTAGTTTCGGTTTCGTTTTCAGCTTGAATTGCACAAGGAGGAAAAAAAAATGTCCTCCAGCAGCACTCTTTGCAGCTAGAAAAAGACCCCTGCCCAAAACAGCTGAGAGCAAATCAGCTGAGAGTCGGGAGGCTGTTCAAATCAACTTATGGTAATTAACCTATAGTGAAACTGAAAGGGGCTGTTTTTTCTATTTTTGCAGACACGGGTCTACTCATTTGTTTTCTTTTAAAAAGGCATTTTTTTCATGACTCGAATATAAGCCGAGGGGGGCTTTTTCAGCCTGAAAAACGTGCTGAAAAACTCTGCTTATATTTGAGTATATACGGTATATTCAACATTTTTTTATTTTTGACCACTATTTAATTTATTCACACACATACGTGTACACACACAATCCCTAAAAGCTTTAACAGCACTGCTAAAGTGATTTAGAAGACCAGTGAAAAGGAATATATTCCAAAGGCAATTAACCATGAAAAGGCAGGACTATCAACAAGATCTGTTGCTAGTTGAAATTCTTGTTCTTTTTATGTTATTACTTTAACACAAGGGAACATTATGGAATAAGGCTACAATCCTATATATATATTTATAATTTTTTATATCTGATGGTTGTCTGGAATATGGGTTATTGATATGGAACTGAACCTAGTCTGCTTACCCAAATTCTGGGAGGTAAGGGTAAGAATTACACGTATCCTGACACATACCTCCGGCCAATTCAAGCAGTGTACTGGATCTCCTGTGTGTCTAGAGATAAAATCGACTTCTTTTCGGAGGTCACAGTACACGTTAGCAACGATAGCGATCATCAGCCTGTAAGGGTGACATTGCGAAGCTGCTCAGATTTAAGACCATATAACATGGCTGGCAAATGGCTCACCAAAAAGGTAGAGGTGACCCAAAATAAAAGGTTAATTCAGGCCAAAGTGGATACTAAGGCAATATCAGACTGCCTTAAAACAAAATATGCTACCAAGTGGGCTAGAACAATCCATTCATCTGACTGGCTGTCAGCCTTCAATGCATTCTCTAATCTCTGTAATATTCTGAAGAAGCACCTAACAACACCCTGCTACAAAAAGAGCCTGAGTGGGTAGACCCTGTTAGTTTGATCCTGAATGCCAGCAACTGAAAAAAAAATTGAAGGCAGCCATGAGGCTCACCCAGAGGAATCCTGCTCATATACAAGCTGAGATGTTGCACACAAGAAGGGAATATAAAAACATTATAACATGAAAGAAAAAAAGTTTTGCTATTTAAATCTGGTCAGAACTTGAGTTGGCTGCCAGAAGTCATAATTCAGTAATATTTTGGCACTCTGTAGCAGGTGTCCTGAAAGAACAGAGATTTGCTTTTGACATACCAATCTTTGCTGAGGATTATCAGTGTTTGTTTGCTTTCACGGAACCTGCAGTGTTCTAGTTTAAGCAGTGATCTAGTAAACCCTAGAACTCCCCCCCTAAAGAGCAATAAAGCCCCAGGTAAGGATTTTTTACCAGCAGAATTATTCAAGAAATTTCCCAGTTGGTGGGGTCCAGTATTGACAGGTCTTTTTACACATATAAATAACACCTGCCATATACCAGATAGGTGGAAGATGGCAATAGTTGTCTCCATATATAAAAAAGGAAATAAAAAGGATTCTAGTAATTATAGGCCCATTACCCTGATTGACATTGTAGCAAAAACATATGCTAGGTTCCTTTTGAACAGAATTGAGATCTGGGTAGAAAACAATACCCTCACAGAAAAACAAGCAGGTTTTAGACAAAGCCGATCCACTAAAGATAACTGCTTTGTCTTGAACCATCTAATTGCCAAATATGCCTATAAGAGGAGACTCCTGTTTGAGTCTGAGTTTGAGTTTGAGTTTGATTTATATACCGCCCTACTCCTGAAGGACTCAGGGCGGTGAACAGCCATGAATTAAAACACATAGATAACAACATTTAAAACAGACTAAAATCGAATTAAATAATTTGGCCGTATACAAATTCTAAAAAACCCTAATAATTTAAAACAAATTAAAATTCATATTATTAAAAGAGGGAAAATTGGGCCAGGCCCGCCTGACGGAATAAAAAGGTCTTAAGAGCGCAGCAGAAGGTGCGTAGGTCCGGGATCCTCCGTATCTCCGGGGGGAGCTCATTCCAGATAGTAGGTGCCCCCACAGAGAAGGCTCTCCCCCGGGGGCCGCCAGTCGACATTGTTTGGCCAACGGCACTCGGAGGAGTCCCTCTCTATGAGAGCGTACTGGCCGGTGGGAGGCCACTGGTGGCAGCAGGCAGTCTCGTAAATAACCAGGTCCTAAGCCATGGAGCCCTCTAAAGGTGGTAACCAAACCCTGAAGCGCACCCGGAAGACCACTGGGAGCCAGTGCAGCTCGCGCAGGAGAGGTTGCTGCTTTTATAGACCTTACAGAAGCATTTGATATGGTAAACAGAGAAGTACTATGGAGTAAACTGACATCTCTTAAAATAGAACCTAGACTGCTGGCTTTGATTAAAGCCTTTTACACAAGTACCTGTTTAAGGGTGTGGAATGGGGTTAATGGAACTCATACTAACAGGATTCACACAAATAAAGGGGTAAGGCAAAGGTGTATCCTGGCCCCATTATTATTTAATAATGAATAATGAAGACACAGACTTCAGAGGATAATTAGAACTGCAGAAAAAAGAATTACTACCCACCTGCCTTCCATTAAAGACCTGTATACTGCACGAGTCAAAAAGAGGGCTGTGAAAATATTTACAGACCCCTCGCATCCTGGACATAAACTGTTTCCTACCCTCAAAATGACGCTATAGAGCACTGCACACCAGAACAACTAGACACAAGAACATTTTTTTCCCAAATGCCATCACTGCTAAACAAATAATTCCCTCAACACTGTCAAACTAGTTGACTAAGTCTGCATTACTATTAAACTTCTCATTGTTCCCATCACCCATCTCCTTCCACTTATGACTATGACTGTAACCTTGTTGCTGGTATCCTTAAGATTTATATTGACTGTTTCCCTATGACTATCACTAAGTATTGTACCTTATGATTCTTCACGAATGTATCTTTTATGTACTCCGAGAACGTATGCACCAAGATAAATTCCTTGTGTGTCCAATCACACTTGGCCAATAAAGAATTCTATTCTATTCTATTTAGTTTATATATCAATGACTTGCCAGGGTTAATGACGGATCCTATGGTACACATGCCGATGATCCTAAATACTTACTGTAACAGCTTGCTTTATGCTGATGATATTATTTTATTATCATATTCACTAGTAGGATTATGTAGGCTATTAAGAAGATTCAGCTCTTATTGCCAGAATAATTCCCTAATCATTAGTAAACCTGAATAGAAAATAATGGTGTTTGGAAAACATCATCAGAGACATAGGTGGCAATTAGACGGTGAACCAATTGAACAGGTTAACACCTTTCTATATTTAGGTGTAACCTTTTTCAAGGCCGGATCTTGGGCTTGTCATCATCAACAAAGTAAATTTAGAGCAAAAGCCTGTTTGAATTTACTGCTTAAACTAAAGAACCATAGTTACCCAGGGTCCCTGGTCCCATTAATTAAAGTATATAAAGCTAAGGTTACCCTTATGCTCTTGTATGGAGCAAAGGTTTGGGGTCTATACTCAACCACAGTCCTAGAACAAACACAGTCCCAGCATTTGAGATGTATTTTGGATGTAGATCCAAGAACATCTGCTGCAGCAGTTAGAGCTGAATTGGGAATTCATTCAATTCATGCAGTATCCAAAATTAAAGCATATAACTACTGGTGCAAAGTCAATGAAATGGAGACTGATAGACTCCCCAAATTATGTCTACTAGAGCAAATAAAATACAATCATAAATCTCCTGGATCACCAAACTAACAAATTTTGTAAGAAGCTGTGGCCTTCCTGTCTCATTTAACAGGAGAACAATTAAAAAAAAGAGCTGCCCAAAGAATTAAGGATATAGAAGCACAAAATGAAATAGCTATCCTTAGTAAGGTGGGTAATTTGAAATGGCTGAGCAAATACAAACATACTTTTCAAGTAGACAGCTATTTGAAGTTACAACTGCCAAAACATCTTAGGGAGATATTTACACAAGCGAGATTTGAACAGCTTGACACAATGGTCACTTATGGGAGATTCCATTCTATACCCTACAGTGAGCGTCTCTGCATTTGCGGAGCGGCAGAGGTAGAAGACCTGGCTCACATCCTATTTGATTGTTGCTTGTATAAGGGGGTGAGAGACAGGTACCTTGGTTTATATACCAAACAAATGACCCATTGGGATCCCCATATCAAAACAACTTACTTTATGTGCAGCCAGAACCTGAAAATAATATTTAACACAGCACAGTTCTTAAAACAAAATGGTTCGGTTGAGATCTGCATACATGGGGGTAGATTGTAAGGGTGACACCGAAATATAATTTTGTCATTTTATTCTATTTTATATATTATGTATTAAATTATATTGTATCTTCTCCTAAAACTATTGTATTTTACCCTACTCTTATTTTAAATTGTATAGGATTTTATTGGTGATATGTATTTGAACTTTGTGCTTTGATATGGCCTATAGCCATGATGGTGAACCTATGGCATGCACACAGCGCCCTCTCTGATGGCACACGAACAGTCGCCCCAGTTCAGCTCTCATGCTCGTGTGTGTGTGCCTCCTGTAGGCCAACTGGTCTTCCGGTCTCTGCCGTGCATGCGCAGGGGGCGGGGTATGTGCGGGGGGCATGCATGCATGCAAGGGGGTGGGGCACATGCAGGGGCGGGCACACATGCACGGGGGTAGGGTGCATACGGGGGGGCTGTGCGTGCATGTGGGGGGTGTGGGGTGCATGCAGGGGGCTGTGCACGTGCAGGGGCCACATGTGCATTGCATTTTGGGGGTTCAGGCATGTGCGCGCGCATGCGCACACACTTTGGGTACTCGATCCAGAAAAGGTTAGCCATCACTGGCCTATAGGCTAATCAATAAAGCTATCTATCTACCCAGGTGGATGGCATAGGAATGTTGGTTCTCTATTCTAGGAAGTTTTTGCAGGTGATTTAGAGGCCAGTATATCCTAGTTCTATCTTGTGTCCAAAAGGTAGCGTTGGAAGACTATGCTATGCTTCAGTGCTTGTTTATAACAAACTCCCTCAATTTGAAAAACTCAAGATGTGTTGCACCACAGGAAGCTCCATTTGTGTGAGTGGGGGGCACCTGCCACTTGTGTAAATGAAGTGCGCACAAGTGCAGGCACCCACTGCTTGTGCGGAGCCATCCCTTCTCCCTCCCCCTCCCCCCTCTGCCAGACCACAAAGCTGGAAAGGTTGAAGACCCCTGGTTTAACACATTTGGAGGGCTTCATGTTAGGGAAATCTAACCCATGATACAATGTATTTTTTCACCTATGTTACTAAATAACAATATTCTCATCCAAAACTTTGAAGTGATGTGCCATCACTATCTTAAGGCATTCTTTATTTACCCTCAAATGAATAGTGGAAGCCTGACAATGTTTCCTGGTTTCAATTTACTTAGATATTATGATTAATTCTGTGTAGGAAGGTTATATATTTTTGCTTAAATAATCAGGTGTGCATCATGGGACCCTTTCCTGTTATCAAATTGCTCCTGGATGTATACATAGTGGTATTGCAAAGAGTGCATTTGCAAAGCTTGGCTTAATATATTGGTTGTGTCTATACTTGACCTGGTTGATTTGGCAATAGTTATTTGTGTTTGCTCACATACCTTTTTAAATTTGCATTCTTTACTAAGGATATGTTTAAAAATATCTAGAAATTGTGTGGTTTGTTCAAAATTCAATAGGTAAACATTATTGCCTATAGGTGAAAGTCATGCTTATAACTAGCATTGGCTACTACAGGTAGTCCTCAACCTATGACCACAATTGAGTCTAAAATTTCTATTGCTAAGCAAGACAGTTGTTAAGTGAGCTTTGCCTCATTTTACAACCATTTTGCCACAGTTGTTAAATGGACCCCTGCAGTTAAGTTAGTAATACGGCTATTAAGTGCCTCTGGCGTCCCCATTAACTTTGCTTGTAAGTTGAGGTCTACCTGTAATGTGTGTTTTTAGATTTAGTTTTAAGGTTTTAATTGCGATATCTATAAAAAAATGTATACAATTCTTTGGAATCCAAAGGCCTGAGTTTGGATAAAGATTGGATATTTCTGAAGTAACTCAATGTGTCAGAGTCTTGGAAAACAAAATGTCTTACTGCTTTCAGCATACTATCAAAGAGCTTCCATTTCTCAGTCAATTTATAGTCTACCTCAAAAAACACATTGGTTTTTGAAAACACTCTAGTTAGGTTTCCCCTATTATTTGAGGAGCTGAGTTATTGACTATCTAGGATAGCCTAAATGAATGGTCAATTGAGTGTTTTATGAAAATAAAAATAAAGTAACTTTTTAGTACAAATGTATCTGTAAAGCTTTTACATTGCAATTGGAAAAATACAGGTAGTCCTTGACTTATGACCAAAATTGAGACTTCCATTGTGGTCGCCAAGTGGTACAGTTGTTAAACAAGTCATCACATGGCCAGCCCCAATTTTGCAACCATTTTTACTACAGTTGTTAGGTGAATCAGACTTCTCTAATTGACTTTCTTTTTTGGAAGCTGCCTGGAAAGGTCGCAAATCACGTTCTTGTGACTAGAAGACACTGCAATTGTTGTAAATGCAAACCAGTTGCCAAGTGTCTGAATTGCGATTGCTCACCACTGGTATGATGGTTGTAACTTTGAGGAGGAGGCATAACTCACTTTTTCCAAGGATGTTGTAACCTTGAACCACCATTAAATAAATGGTCGTAAGTTTATAAACTTTTTAGTACCGTATTTCCCTGAAAATAAGACCCTGTCTTATATTTTTTTGAACCCTGAAATAAGCGCTTGGCCTCATTGCCATGCGCTCAAAAGCCCGATTGGGCTTATTATCAGGGGATGTCTTATTTTGGGGGAAACAGCGAATCATTATTAACACTTGTAGATCTCCTTTACTGTGTTAATTCTCTTTTGCACTGAGTATTGACTCTCAATCTTTAGTATAGCATGATTAATTTATAGAGGACATTAATAAGTGTGATATGCTCACTAATCTCTTTATAGAAATAGAAATATATTTAATGTTTTGAAATTTTTAAACAATTTCACTATTTCTCTTGAATATTTTTCATTGTTTTAGAGGTTAATCTTTGGATATTTTTAAAAGATTTTATATAATCTGCAGAATCTTTTGTTCATATTTAGGTCATATCAGTGATTCTTGTTATTCCTAATGTTTTGTTATATGAAATCAAACTTGGATATATTGCTATAGAAAAGCTACTTTGAGAATCAACAAGATGTCTATTTTTAAGCACTGACCTATTGTTTAAATCTAGATTTATATAGAACGCTTCCCTCTATGAATGGGATACAAAACCCATAATCTCTGTTTCTTGGAATTACTTTAGATATATACATGTCAATAACCTAAATTAAATCGCCAGGCAACCCAGTTCAGGAAACAGCTGTTAGTTTGAAAATTGTCTTTACTGTTATAATAGGATTCAACTTATGTGTGACATTATACTATGTTGTATATATACAGTGAGTTGCCCTGCCATTGTTGATAGGAATGCAGTTTTCTCTTTGGTAGTTCCTCGATTAAGGTATTTTCTGCTTTATTGTTTGTCTGATATTAATCTCTGCTTATCTGGCTGCAGGCCGTTGGAGAAGGTATGCTCTGTCTTTTTGTTTCGTCCTTAGCTTAGAATGCAGGGAAACGGAACATCCTAGACCAGGCTAAATGAAAAAACACTAGGGGATTCCTGGAAGCATAGCATTCAGACAAATCAGCCATCAATAGTCACATATAGATAAATCACACACACACACACACACACACCCCATTCAAAAGAGACAGTAAAGAAATTAAAAAATAAAACAAAAAAACCAGGCTACATGCTTTCCAGGAGCCAGCACCCAACTATAAGCAATGAATTGGATGCACAACCCTCTATAACAGGAGTCCTCAAACTTGGCAACTTTAAAACTTGTGGACTTCAGCTCCCAGAATTCCCCAGCCAGCAGCATTTGCTCTATAATGTAAGTTGGTAAAACTGGAATCTACATTCATCTTTTCAAAAGATATCTTTAATTGAGACTTCAAGGGGGTGTTGAGATCTAAAAGCACATATGAAAATGAGGACGATTCAGACATGAATAGACTCTTATTAGGAAAAAAGGCAGGCAGTTATAATTGTGACCCTGGGAAGAAGATGTATAACAAAAACACTGTTGTATTTCTAATGAAATGAAGAGGTAGTATGGATACAATAATTAACATTGTTTGTAGTACATTATGATAGAATCTACAAACAAGAGTAGTATCCTGTTCAAAGGAATGCAGCGTAGAGTAAGGTCACACTCAATAATATTGTTAGACACATTCCAATTGTAGAGGTCGTAAGATATATATCATTTTCTTAAACTCTTCTGTGTGAGAAAAATGTATATAACCTGTAGCCTTGGTTTGTTCAGGACTCTATTTTGTGCTTTGGGTGAAGAACTGAATGGTCACTAGAGTTATGCATGCCAATGAAGATCCTTTGTTTCATCTATTCCTAATTTCTTTGATTTAAATGGGCACTTTTCCCCTGACAGTTTGGCGCAGTCAGCAGGTTTGGAAAGAAAAGAGCATGATACCTTCACAAGTACATGTTTATTGCCTATAACCTCCTTCCCCTCTGATCCAAAATCTGGAGATATAACAGGGTTTTGGAGACTTAATTGAGTAGTAAAGACTCTGCAGGAGGGAGTTTGGGAGTGTGGTGAATCATACTGCTAATGATACTTCAGAATGAACAGTGGAATACTGGCTTATGTGAGCATTGGTGAGCAGAAGGGTATGGAGCTAGATCATTCATTGTCCATTGTTTGTCTTAATCAATTTCTTATTGCTTGTGTGTGTACATGTGTGTGTTGTTGTTTTTTAAAATTTGATTTATATGCCGCCCTTCTCCGGAGACTCAGGGCAGCTTACAAGGCGCTAAGCAATAGCCTTCATACTTTTGTATATTTATACAAAGTCAGCTTATTGCCCCCACAAACTGGGTCCTCAATTTACCTACCTTAGAAAGGATGGAAGGCTGAGTCAACCTTGAGCCTTGGTGAGATTCGAACCTGCAGTAATTGCAGGCAGCTGATGTTAATAACAGGGCTTTAGACCACTGTACTATCCAAGGCTCTTGGATAGTTGTAGTTAGTTACAGTTGTGTTGCAACTACTTAACTGTCCTTAACTGTCTAGCAGACTGAGTATCCCTACTTCTCAGCCATCCTACACATGGATCTATGAAATTTTCTCACCCTGATTTCTAGGTCATGAAAAAGAAAGGGAAAGATTCCTATGTCCCTACAGGGCTGTGAGAGGTGAAGTGAAAGAATAAAACAAGGAGCCTTTACCCATAACTGCCTATTCCCAAATATAGTTCCCACTGCTGAACAGAGCTGCCTACCCAATTTCCGAGCTGCACCCACTGAGGGCTGAAAGTGATGCTTGTTTTTTGAGGAATAGTAGACTGCAACAGTGGTGGGTTGCCCCCAGTTCGCACCGGTTCTATAGAACCGGTAGTAAAACCGGCGGGAGGCCACGCCCACTGACTCCGACGTCATGAAAATGCTTCTGCACATGTGCAGGAGAGAGAGAGAGAGAAGCAAGCAAGCACGGCCCCGTTGCGAACCAGTAGTAAAGGTAAGTAGAACCCACCCCTGGACTGCTACTATTAGTAAGACATAAGAATTGCAAATTAGAAGGCTCCCTAGCAATCTGGATAAACAGAAATGCCTTGGGATGGAAAGAAGAAAATAAGAATTGTCATTTAAGGAACAGGTCTTCATCAGAAAGGCTCTTTCCACATCAGATACCCTATTCTTAAAAGACATTTGCCCTGCTGCTGGAGAACTCTAGACTTACACCAGGAGAAAATGATGTCCTCAACTTGTGTGCCATAATCTTCCTTCCATCCCCTCCTTCACTAGCAGTGGCTGATGAAGGCTGGAAGGTATTAGTGGAGATTAAAGGAGGAGACAAAGGAGATGCTCTTAGAGAAGAGGATGAACCAAGGACATTTAGTGTAGGCATTACATTCCAAATTCTGATGAGTTGCCTGGACCACCTGGATTACAACTGAAATTCATGCTGCAGGTGCCAGACCCAGGAGTTCCAGGAAGAACCATGTATAAAAATATGTATGTCAGATATGTGCAACTCTGTCCATACGTATTGATCCTGGGAAGTTCCAACAGGAATTAGATGTTGTTTTCCAGACATACTGCCCTACCTACGAGGGTGTTAAATGAATTACTGATCATGAATCCCAATCAGGTTAGACTATAAAGAGAAGCAGCTTGGCCAGCTCAGACTTTCTCACCATTGAAGCAGAGCTGACCCAAGCAAAGGATAATCTACTGACAGCGCTGAAAGCTTTGTACCCAATAAAATCAGATTGGTGTAAAATTGCTGCTTGTTTCCAAAGATATGATGAGCATGCTGGACACTATTATCTGAGAGTTTTATTAAGTATTCCTAATTTAAGTGGATATTTTTCCACAACACAAGGTAAATTGTTTCCACAAAAGTTAGCTATGAAATTATATGTAAAAAGAAAATGAATAAAAATCCACAAAGTACCAATATCTCTTATGTTTATTAAAGATAGTTGTACAAATGACCATACATGTCCTATAATTAAATTATTAACCTAAATTACTCACCTACTGGAACTTTAAATATGTAAGTTAGTATATCCAGTTATCTGCCAGCTATATATTTGGTGTATTTTAAAAGTTATTTTCTGCCCACAGTCTCTTTGTTGAGACGGTCAGCATATAAATTAAAGAAAATAACAAATGTGTAAGTAGCTTCTGTCTCTAAATGAAGGAATCTTATCTATTAATGTTGATAGGATAACATATGCTTAGCTTAAGAATTGGCATTAAGAATTGTTAATCTAATCTTGCAAAGCTTCTTCTCTGGTAACATTGTATTGCTAACTAGGGCATACAAAATCTTTGCCAGGCCAATTCTTGAATACAGCTCATCCACCTGGAATCCACACTGTAATCAGACATTAACACTATTGAGCAGGTCCAGAAGTATTTCACAAGAAGAGTACTCCACTCTACTCACAATAGAATCCCTTATGCCACCAGACTTGAAATTCTGGGTTTGGGACAATCTTGAACTGAGCCGCCTGTGGTCCGATCTAAGCATAGTACACAAAATTGTCTGCTACAACGCCTTACCTGTCAACGACTCCTTCAGCTTCAACCACAATAGTACACAGGCGAACAATCTATACAAACTCAAGATAAACTGCTCCAAACTCGATTGTAGAAAATACGACTTCAGCAACAGAGTGGTCAACGCCTGGAATGCTCTACCCGACTCCATTATTACAGCCTCAAACCCTCACAACTTCAATCTCAAACTCCATTCCTAAGCAGTCCGTAAAGAGGGCGTGCATAAGCGCATCAGTGTGCTACCGTCCCTGTCTTACTGTCCCCGTTTATCTGTACTTATTTCCTTCATTTATGTTCATGTTTATTATTATTATTATTTATTTATTATTTATTGGATTTTTATACCGCCCTTCTCCTTTCGGACTCAGGGCAGTGAACAGCCAACTAAAAACATTGTACATAAAAGTTAAAATAATTTTAAAATAATTAAATAAAATTTGGGCGATAGTTTAAAACATTTCAATTAAAATCAGTATCAAACTTTAAAATCGATATGGAGTCAGGCCAGTCCTACACCTACACCTGCTATCATGTACATGTTTGACTAAATAAATAAATAAAAGTATGAATTTTCTTGTTTTCTTAGTTTTAACAGTAGGTCATTTTGATAAATTTATCAAAATGTACCCTTTTCACCTATGACCACAAATAAAGTATCTGGAAATAAAAGGAGGTTTTTGCCATGTTTTCTCTGTGGTAGACACTAACAAACATACCAGGGTAATAACTCATTTTCTCCAATATGATTTGAATATTAGTTTTGGGTTTTTTTACCAAATATATTTCGTACTTGGAGCAAATGCTGATTTAATTTGCAGCTATTGTCTCTGTTGTTAGAGACGCCAGACTGTTTTTCTAAATTAGATAACTAAATTATCTAATTTAGAAAAAAAGGTTGTATAATCTAGTTTCAGATTAAACCAAGAATCAAGCCAGAAAGAATAAGACTGCATAGGTCATCTTCAAACACATGAAAACATTCTATCTGGTAATTTGTGACTACTTGATTGCAAGAGATATATATTAACTAGTTTATGGGCAGAAAGCAAAGGCAGGATTACGTTCTGTTTGGGAATGCAAGCAACGAATTTAGTATTGGTATGCAGCATTTTATTCATTAATTTAAGTCTTAGATGCTATGGGATAACAGTTTTACCTATCTTATCAATAATTCAATGATTTTATTGTTGCTGTTTGATAAAAGCTACTCCATACTTCCCTGTTCATACTTACTTTCTCAGTCAATGTATCTCTGGAGAAATGTAGATGTGAACATTTTTACTAGCATACTCCCCAGAGCAATTAAAGGCTTTTTTCTAGGCAAGATTCCCAATGGGACACCTCTAGAAAAGAGAAACCACAATTCATCAGCTTTAAGAATATCACACTTACTTAGCAGTAGACAAAAATAATAATACTGGCAATCTGTATGGTAAATTGAAGTTCATCTAGACAAAACTGCAAAATAATGTTTCTCAATTTGTTCTGAATAAAAATTAACATTGTTTAAGCATTGTTTTTATTTTGAAGCAGGTGTTTTGATTTCTGGGTTAGATTTGAGTTCAATATATTTCTGGAATTGTTGGAATAATGTTTTGAAATTGAAATAATCTGCCTTAAATTTGAAACTGGGTGTTTTTAAAGCTTGAAATGTTTTTAATTTGAAATGTTTTACACCTCATTTAATCATATTAAATAATGATTTCTCATTTTTTAAAAATCAAATAGCATTAAAAATAATTTCTTACAGAAAGAAAAAGTAGAGACATGTTTTTCCACTCTTTGTTTAGGGCTACTTTTTCATTCCTATATGTTAATATTGTATTTGAAGCTTAAAATGCAAAAACCATACTGCTCTGGTTTCTTGACATTTATGATGCTGTTCCTGTTCATAGGATGTGCTGAAGTGAATTGTACTGGGAGTAAGTCTTTGCTGGGTTTTAGTATAGGCAGATTGAAAAAACAAAAGCATTCTTAAATTGTCCTTTGTTTCCTATTGGAATTCCAGAAAATATTTTTTTCAAAGCATGTTTAAAAAAATTTGCTCCTCCCCCCCCCCTTTGTTGGCTATACGCAATATTTTGTGCAATATTTTATGGCATTAGGATAAAAACCATTGGCGGTAAGGGACTTGTTTTGTGTTCTCATTGTTCCTTGTAACTTAAAGAGTTTTCCTCCTTGCAGAATATAGCTAGTGGTTGAAACTTAAATGAGGCTTTTGCCATATCTTGCTTTCTTCATTTAGTCTATTCCTGATAGTTCAGTTAGTTTATGTTAGAGACCAAATTATTATTTCTACTAGGAAAGGGTACAACTAGCGCACCAAATGGAACCAGTTCTAATTATGATTGTTAAAATAAGAACTATATATTGTATCGTTTCAATGAGTATTTGAACTTCCCTAGCTTGTTCTAAAGAAGTTATTCTTCTGCATTGTGCCAAAGGTTTTTTGATTATATTTCTGCAATATATCATAGCAAAGTTTAATATTTCAAGCTTTTAAAAGAAAGACTTGGGATGAGGGAATGGCTTTGCTTGGTTATAAAATATTGGCTACATGATCCCACTTAGGAAGAGCATTGTAGCAAAAAAAAAACAACAACAACAAAACCCACCACAAAGTCCTTTACCCAAACACTACCATCTGTTTACACTCAATCTGTGGGGGATATCATTTTGAAAAGGTTACAGAGGTGAGACTATGAATAAGTATGCACAAGTAGGGGTTTTTAGATGCCATTGATTGGCAAAGAAGAGATCTTTTAATGATAACATAAAATAGCTTAACTTTATATTATTATTGCTTACAAATAAAATTACTGTCTTTGTAATTTTCATTTAAAATATAAAATGTAAAGGGGATGTCAAACTTCTATATTAAATAATTTAAATATTGCTGTTTCGATGTCCAAACTATACATAACAATGTGTGTGTGTGTGCATGTGTGTATAATTTGAAAACACTAAACGCTAGTGACATTTGATAGTGAGGTTTAAATTCGCTTTTTGTAGTATTTTGAAAGTATTTTGAAATGATTGCTTTCTCATTTAGAATATTCTTTATTGGCCAAGTGTGATTGGACACACAAGGAACTACTCTCTGGTGCATAAACTCTCACTGTACATACAAATAACAAAGTGATATAAGATACCAATAGGAGAAGATAATAAGGAAGATGAGAAGGCTAATAGTAATACAGCCCTAGTATGTGGGTAAATAACTTTATATCTGTAAACATATTTTTATATTTGTAAACTCTAAAAAAATTATTAGGGGAAAAATACTCAAGTTAGCTGGAAGACTAAATCACTTAGATTTGTTCAGAGTTGGTCTGATTGGCCAGGTCCAAGTGAGCTGCCTGATTTCCTTCAAATGTTCTTGAAGTCTTAGTTTTGTTCTCAGATCTGGGGTAAGGATTTTAAGAAACCCCTGGCAATTATTGGTGGGGTAGTGGTGGGGTGTTATTAATATGGTTGTTTATAGAAAGTCATGTTCCTTTTAAATTATGCATTCCTTTAAATATTGTAAACCACCAAGAGTTTTTTATTTACAGTTGGGCTGCCTCAAAGCCTAATAAATGAATAAATGTAAGGCCAAAACCACAATTCACTCCAATTTAAAATCAATATTAGGTTTTGCCTTTTATCTGCATTATTAAATGCCCGTGGTAGTGCAAAGCAAATAATAAAATCATTTTAGCGTCTTTCTGCTTTTCGTGCTGATTTCCATTGTTGGTTAGCAAACTGCTTTTGTAATTAAACGTTTTTGAAGAAGCAGAGAACCTGTGTTTTGTCAGTTCACAAAACATTTCATGTACCCTCTGTTTCAGGGTATTCAAAATATCAACTAGATAGCATTATCAGTTTCTCTTTTTAGCAGTGTTTTATTACATCAAATATTGAATAATTCAGCCAACATAGAAGGCAAGCATCTGGTAATAAGGTGGAAACTAGTGCTGTCATTCCATTGATGCAAAAACATTTCATCCACCAAATGATTGGTAGAATGAAATAGTGAAGGTGATTCCCCCCCCCCCCCTTCTCTGACATCATTATTGTAAGAATCTGCTGCTCTGTACTTTTTTCTCAAATATCTATTCAGCCATTATTGAAATAGGTAAGAATGTTGCAGATTTTTCTGGTAGTTGCCATCTTTCGTGCGTCTTAAGTTCACATTTTAGCATTTTAATGGCTAGCAGTTCTAGCCATTTCGAGGAAACATTTTTTTAGTTTGAAAATCTGAAATAAGTAATGGTTCACATGTATGATTTTAAACAGAAATCCTAATTAAATGGTTTTTTTAAACATACTACATTATACAGATGGAATTAATTTCACCAACTAGAGAATCAATGGATTTCATATAAATGGATTGTGCTGTACATAAATCCAAAAATGAGTTTACTGTCTTGCTTGGAAAAAAACCTACAGATTTCATTATTCAAAAAACCCCAAAAAAATAGCTTACAAGTATTTACCATATGATGGGATGACTTTTAACAAAGAATACCATGGGAAAGAAATAATGTTGGTAATTACGACAGACAAAACATCATTATAAAAATGACATGAAATCAATGGCCCATCTAATTCATTGTTCAACATTTCTGTTTATTGTGAGACAGGTTTGATATGAAGGCATGTTTGTGTGATTGTAAACGTGTACATATACTAATTGCCTGCTTTAAAAAGAAAACATTGCAAACTGCTACATCAGAGTAGACAATTTTTAAATGGGGTCGATCATTCAGCAGTTTCTCTATCATGCTAGCAATACACATAGCAATCTGAAAGCTCCTCTAAAATGTAGTCATTCTGAAGGCAAGGGGACATCATAGTTTTTGAAATTCATTTAATCAATTTTTATTTTATAGCCACTCATCTCAGCAGGCGGTTCTGGGTGGTGAATGATGCTAAAAGTAAAACTGAGAACAATGACAGAAATTAAATACATAGCAGCCAAGAAAGATAACAATGCAGCCAGGAGATAGGTTCCCCCCAGGCAGTCCCAGCAGATCCATCTCATGCCCACCCACCCATCTTGCACAACCAAAGAGCAGTCCCCACAAGTCTAGAGGCACTTATACAAAGGACTCGGTGCCTCTGGCTAACCAAAGACCCCATTTAACATACACCCTGTCACAGCCCTTCAGCCAACCAGCCCACATTGGACTAATTAGGAACCTCCACAGTCCCAGTGACTGAAAGTCTCCACCCTCCAGAATCCACACCCCTCCTGGTATTGATAGTGAGTGAGACTTTTTCAGCCAAAGTCTTCTCATATCATGAAGGCTTCCACACCCCAAGATGACTGCATTCAAAGTATGCAAGATGCAAAAGAAAATATAAGTGATTGTATATATCTGGGGTCACTCTTTTTTTTAAAAAAAATCTTGAATCAGTGCTGCTCACTTGTTCCATCATCCTGAAAATTCTTTTTATACATTTGTGAAACTCTATATGAGTTATTCTTTCCTTCTCGTATGGAGCTGCAACTTAAAGTTTTGCTTCATTATTTGTGAGTAGGGTTTCTGGATTTGAAAATTTCACAGTTGTTACGAATTTAATAATCAAATGCTAACTCACAATAAATATTTAAACATTATCAGTCTGATTTTTCTTAATTCATTCTGGAAAATAATTAGATATTCAAAACCAAGGAAGCTTTCTTTGTGCATCTTCATTCTTTACAGAAGTGTGGTAGAAGTTAGTGTTTTTCTTTTTCCCATAAGCTCTTCCTCCAATTTGACATGATAGCCTTCAAAGCAGTAACTTTTAGTTTTTCTCTCCAACTATAATCATAATTGTATAAACAAGAACTTCACTCAGTTTTGTGTGCAAGAAATTTCCATTTCTTAAATGGCTTCTAGGTAAAATGCTTTTGAAGCTGAGAACTGTGTAAGCTGTTTATGACAGTGGATGTTTGCCTTTTAAGAATAAATAATCCATTAACTATGCATACAGATTTGAGATGACCCAAATACCTGTTTGAATAGTAGTAATCCAAAATAAGTCGAGATGGTATTTTGCCTATTACCAGATGAGCATCCAGGCAGATTAGAATGATTTGGCCAAATAACTTCCTTACTGTTGGGTATTTACTTGTCTCTGTATTTAGGACAGATGGACTTAAGTATTTATTGGTGTATGGCTGAAGGCAGTGGTGGGCTGCTGCTGGTTCAGACTGATTCTGGTGAACCGGTAGTTCCAACCAGCTGGAATCCTCATAAATTGCTCGGAGAGCATGGCTGCTTGATGATTTCAGCAGAGAGAGGTTTGGAAGCCATGTGGAGATCGGAGCCGATAGCCACCATTTTGTGGGAGGCGGCTCTTTTTATTGCTTTGCTGCTTGCTGTTGGGAGTGAGAGAGAGCGCTCTGGGAGAAGTGCTGCAGCAATTTTGATTCTTCCAACGACCGAGGCTTCGGTTAGGAGCTTGGAAGGCACCTGGAAAGTGCTTGTGGACTGTGTTGCCAGTCTTCGCACTCTTTGGGCAGGCGTTTGTGGGCCGTGTTGCCAGTTTTCGCGCCCTTTTGCCCCTGCCACCATATTTATCACTGACCTTGCACTTACAAGCCATTTTGCCAGTTTGGCGCTTTTTATTAAGGCCTGGACTGCGCAGTGAGTATAAAACCAATTATTCAGTGATAAGATCCTCCCTTGGGAATTGATTAAAGTTTCTGGGATTTGCCAAGCCTTCATTACCAGCAAATAGGAGCCTGGTGGCGCGGCAGACTAAGGCATTGTAATTAACATTCAGCTGCCTGCAATTACTGCAAGTTCAAATCTCACTAGACTCGAGGTTGACTTAGCCTTTCATCCTTTCTAAGTAGGTAAAATGAGGACCCAGATTGTGGGGGCAATAAGCTGACTTTGTATAAATATACAAAAGTATGAAGGCTATTGCTTAACGCATTGTAAGCCGCCCTGAGTCTCTGGAGAAGGGCGGCATATAAATCAATTTTTTTTAAAAAAAATTAAATATCATGGCTGATCATCAGGATTCAGATAATAGTGAATATGATGAATC
Organism: Ptyas mucosa; assembly: GCA_012654045.1. Taxonomy (NCBI): domain Eukaryota; kingdom Metazoa; phylum Chordata; class Lepidosauria; order Squamata; family Colubridae; genus Ptyas; species Ptyas mucosa. The sequence continues at coordinate 13,726,909 of WNWU01000162.1, read as the reverse complement.
TTCTTCTAATCAGCAAGCTGCTGAGTGTTCTGCACCTAAGAAGGCTAGTTCTGGGAAGAAGGGCAAGGGGCCTGCCACAGATCTAAGGCTCAGCATTCTAAGTCAACTTCTTCTGCTTCTGATAAAGATGCTGAGAGGAGGCAAAAAGCATTGGAGAAACATTTTGCTAAGGCTCAAAAGCAGGCAGAGGCTGCACGGGCTTCTGGGGGCATTCTTGTGCCTAGCTTAACTTTAGTTCCTTCTCTGCCATTGCCAGTGCAGGATGACCAGATAAACTGATCTCCCACTTTAATTCCAGAGTCACAGCAGTCTCAGGATACCCCTTTCCAGAGGGGAAATGATCAAGACCCTCAGCCTTCTACTTCAGGGGCATTATCAGGGTCTGCCACCAGCTCTTCTGCTCCATCTGCCACGTTTACGCCCACAGCAGCTGCAGGAATCCGTCTTCAGGGCAGTTCTGAACAAGTTATTTCTGCAGAATTGTATAGTGCCATTACACAGACTATTTCCCAAGGCATTGATACTGCACTTAACCAGAGGGGATTGTTGGGGGCCTTGCATTCAGTCCCTGCAAGGACTGGAACCCATCCTCAGCAATTGCATTATGATAAACATTATCTGGTAGAGCACCATTCCCCATCCCCATCAGTTCACAGCGAGGCTTCGCTGGAAGGAGTGGAAGAATTGAGGGATGTCGAGCTCTCTGAGGAGGAAGGAGTTTCTCCAGATAGACCAGGATATTCTGGACTTTTCTGCCCTGCCCTGTTTAAGACCTTATTACTTAAGTCCAAGGCTACTGCCAATATGAGGTGGATCGGGAGCTCTACTGAGGACTGAGGATCCCTGTGCTAGCCTTTTTACAGAACAGGTCACAGCACAAGAGGTCATTCCATCACCTAAGTTTTTTGTAGATGTGGTGCAGAGACAATGGGATCAGCCTGCCTCTATTCCTATCCCTAGTGGCATGGATAAGTGCATGTATTCTGCGGAGCAGGAGTTTGAGGATCTGCTCCAGGTTCCAACTGTAGATGATCCCCTTGCCACATTAGCTTCTGCTGCAATTCTCCCTTCCAATACTGCAGAAGGATTGAAAGCTGAGGATAGAAAAGCTAAGTTATCGGCCCGTAAAACTCACCAGGCAGCCGCTTGGTCTGTAAGATCGACCACAGCCTCCTCCTTCTTTTCTAGGGCTTTTTGTGGTTGAGGCAGATGCAAGCCAGGGCCCCTCCAGAGGTTGCAACAGGCTACAACAGGATATCAGCAAATTGATCGCTGCAACTGAGTACTCAGCTGATGCGACTTTGAATGCGGCCAAGTTCGTATCTAGGGCCTTGGTATCCAATGTTACCTCCTGGCGATTGTTATGGCTACGCCAGTGGCAAGGTGACATGAAGTCAAAATGGCGATTAGCAGCTGCCCCCTTTAAGGGACATCATCTGTTTGGGGATGTACTAAATCCGATCCTAGTAGAGGGAAAGGATAAGCGTAAGGTCCTCCCTCACACTTACAAGAGGATGGACAGAAGATTCTCCCCCTTCCATCGTAGGCAGCCCTTTCGTGGCTCTGGGGCAGGTTTCACCGCCTCTCAGTACCACAGGCAATATCCCCACAGTGGAGACAGGGCTCAGGACAGGTCAGCCTTTCATGACAGGGTTCACCAACCACAGTCCAGAAGGCCTGTTTAGGGGAGCCAGTAACTGGCCTTACCGCCGCTCAAAGTGACTCAGAGTCACAGATCCCCATTGGAGGCAGGTTAAGACTGTTCACCAGCCAGTGGAGACAGACAACCACCAATGCTTGGGCGCTTCAAACAATAGAGCTCGGGCTCACTCTAGAATTTTGTTCCAACCCCCCTCGGAGGTTTTTACAATGTCCAGTTTCCAAGGATCCCACCAAGCGGGCCATGATGGCGGCAGAGATTCAACATCTGCAGGACATCAAGGCAATAGAACCTGTGCCACTGGGACAAAGGGGCTTGGGATTTTATTCTGTACTCATTCTAGTTCCCAAGAGTTCAGGAGGCCAAAGGGCCATATTGAACCTGAAAGACCTCAATATACATATAAAGTACAACAGGTTCAAAATGCAATCCCTTTACACTATCTTGGGTTGCATACGGCAGGGAGATTTTTTTAACATCAATCGACCTAGAGGAGGCCTACCTCCATGTCCCCATCAGGCCGTCCCACCGCAGGTTCCTCAGATTTGCATACGCAGGCCATCACTGGCAATACAAGGCTCTGCCCTTCGGCCTTTCGTCGGTACCACGGATCTTTACCAAACTGCTAGATGTAATAGCTGCGAGCCTGCGAGCCAGACCCATTTGCCTGCAGTGTTATCGCGACGACATACTAATTCAGTCGTCGCTCAAACAGGAACAACAGGACCTTTGTAACACGGTCCTGACCCTCCAGGCTCACAGATTTTCTGTGAACTGGGAGAAAAGCCAATTGACACCATCTACCAGACTAACTCATCTAGGAGCAGTGATAGACACTTGCTCGTCACAGGTCTTCCTGTCCCAAGCATAAGGGAAATGGTGAGAAAGATCAGATCCCTAGACTTAGTTCCCTTACTGTTCCTCCTCTGATTACTAGGGAAAATGATATCCTGCCTAGCTATAGTTCCTTGGGCTTGTTTACATTCAAGAGCCCTACAATGGCTCTTCCTGCCCAGTCAGAGAGCAGGCCAAAGCAATTCACTGTCCCAGATCAAAGTCCCCAGGCAAGTTTTTCATTCCCTTTCGTGGTGGACATCGATGGCCATGGAGGAGGGATGTTTATTTGAGAACCTCCCAGACAGGTGTTGACATCAGACGCCATTTGGCTGGGGGGCGCACCTGAGATCCAAGGTGGCCTAAGGGTGATTGTCTCAGCAAGATTTGCAAAATGACATCAACTGGCTGGAACTGAGGGTGGCGAATCTGGCACTTCGTCACTTTCAATCGGACTTGGTGGGCCAACACGTTCTTCTTTTGATGGACAATGTGACGGCCAAGACGCATGTCGACAGACGGGGGATCTTGATTCAAAATCCTGATGCACGAGGCCAACAACTTATGCCGCTGGGTGGAGCAACATCTGCTGTCCTTGAGAGCGAAACACATCTCCGGCATTTCCAACACCCGGGCGAACTGGTTGAGCAGAACAACAATCGACCAGTCCGAATGGAGACTCCACCCAGACCTGTTTCACCAAATAATGGACCGATTCGAACTTTTGGTCCTGGATCTATTTGCAAGCCTGCACAATGCTCAATTCCCAAGGTTTTTCTCCATCTGGACACGATGGAGTCAACGCACTTCACTGTCCATGGCCAGCCGGACTGTTGTATGCGTTTCCTCTGATACCCCTAATACCATGGGTCATCAGGAAGATCTTGGAGGAAGAAGCGGAAGTGTTGTTGGTGGCACCTCACTGGCCATGGAGGCCATGGTTTGTGGATTTGATGTCGCTGCCAATCGGCCGTCTATGGAAACTGCCACTGACCAAGGTATCCCTCAGCCAAGGGGCTCTGTACCACCCAGATCCTCATTGGCTGCAGTTGGCCGTTTGGCTCTTGAACAGGAGATCCTCAGGAGAGACAAATTTTCAAGCAGAGTAATCTCCACGATGCTGGCTTCCCACAGGGCCTCTATGAACAGAATATATGAGGCCACTTGGACTTCATTTTGTCGCTGGTGTGCCAAGAGAAAAGTAGTTCCCACATCGGCAACAGTTCCACAAGTTTTGGACTTTTTGCAACTTGGTCTAGATAAAGGATTGTCGACAAATACCCTTCGCAGACAGGTTGCTGCCTTGGCCACTGTCCTGCCAGGGGAAGGAACGGTGCCTCTTTCTCAACACCCCAGGGTACGTACCTTCCTCAGAGGGGTATCCAACCTTTTACCCCCGACGGTTCACAGATACCCGACTTGGGACCTGTCGCTAGTATTGCAGGCTTTGACACTACCCCCGTTCGAGCCCTTGAGATCTGCCAGCCTCAGCCATTTCACCTTTAAGATTGCATTCCTAGTTGCGATCACATCTGCATGCAGAATTTTGGAACTGGCACTCTTTCGATGCGTTCAGATTTGTGTATCTTTCACCCGGAAAGAGTCATTCTCCGTTTGGACCCAACATTTGTTCCAAAAGTTAATACATGGTTTCATCGAGCACAGGAAGTTATTCTACCGGACTTCTGCCCAAATCCCAGGCATCCCCGTGAGAGACGCTGACATACCTTAGATGTCCATAGGGCTCTGCGGAAATACATCAAGCGGACTTCAGACGTACAGAAGCTTTGTTTCTTTTCAGCCCACGTCAGTGGGCAAGAAAGTGTCACCTTCCACCATTGGACGCTGGCTAAAGGTTTGTATTGCACTAGCCTATGAGCATCAAGTTCGACCTGCTCCACGACGCATCATGGCACACTCCACTAGGTGTGCTGCCACCACAGCCGCTTGGGCTACCCAAGCTTCAATCCTGGAGATCTGCAGGGCAGCTACATGGGCTTCCCCTTCTTCTTTTGTGAGAAATTACAAGTTGGACATTTTCACTTCTTTGGAGGCAGCATTTGGGAGATGAGTGTTGCAGCGAGTCCTGCCGGCCGAAGGGACCCTGGATCAATCTCTCTCCCGCCCAACATCAAATTAGCTTGGGTATATCCCATTGCTTCGATTTACCAAGCAATGCAGAGAAGAAGGGGAATTCTACTTACCTGAACGTTCCTTCTATGTGCGCTGCAGCTGAGTCCAATCCCACCCTGGTTCTGGTATGGTCTGGGGTCCAGGAGTGGTCAGTCATCACATGGACTATGTCTTCTCCAGATCCGAGGTTCATTGAAAAAACTGAGGCTCGGCCAGAAGGAAGAGGCATGGCCAAAGATTTTGCAACTCAGTATCTGGCCAATCAGACAAATTGAACCCATTGCTTGGACTCCCCTGCAGTGCACATAGAAGGAACATTCAGGTAAGTAGAACGCCCCTTCTCTTGTGAAAAGAAATGAAATATCTCACGGAGTCTGTATTGAAGGGCTGCCCTTGGGAAAGGTTGGAGGATCCATCTGACATTGATTTAAGGTAAGAAAGACAGTGTTTTATGAGGGATGGCTTACTGATAGTTTCGGGGAGGGAGGGAGGCGTTAAGTCAATACTGGAAGATTTTTTTTAAAAAGGTAGAAAGAATGTCCATGTTTGTAATGTGACCTAGATTATAGTTTTGCGTTTCTAATTATAATATTTAAAGTGACCTTTTGTTGACCTGTCAAAGCTCAAAATACAACAGGGATCTTTGTAGCCATGGATCTCTTGCGTAGAATTGTCCTTTTGTTTTGCTTAATGTAATTACTGTTTCCATAATGTTGGTGTAAGAATTGGAATATTTGGTTCATTTTTTTCCGAGTTCGGCTTTCTGTACTTTAGAAAATGTAATTGAATACAAGGGCAGTAGCTCAAATAGCCCAACTTTATTTCTATCTGTAAAAATAAGGTGATAAATCTTGAGATTTAGAGCTTCCTGATACCAGCATATGTCAGCCTTTATTACCAAGCATAACAAGCTCTTGACATGCAGAATGTTACTGAACCAAATAGCTGAGTTCAGGTTCCTATATTCTTCCTTCTCTTTTCAGTATTTTGATCTTGTTTAAGTTCTTATTTCTCTATTTCCCTCTGTTAATGTTTTTTACCATCTTAGTCTCTCTTATGTTCAATAATCATTTTCTAGAACTTCAATAATAATTTTTGCAGAAAGAGTTCTAACTTCAAAATGGGCATCTTTCAAGATCACAATGCCTCTTTATAATTTAAGTGAGGAATATTTCTAGAAAGTTCAAAAGAGTTCAAACTTAATATACTTAGTACTGTATATGTTATCAAGTTAATACTAATGCGTTCATGCTATTAGCCCACCTTCCTCAAATTGTACTTTTTATATATATCCAAACTAGAAGGTGGTAAAAAGATTGTTTTTGTAAAATTTAAGTTAGCTTATTAAAACAAAAGGTATTATCTCTGGATTTCAGAAGTAATAAATGGAAATTTTAAGGTAGAGAACTGAAGCAGCTATATCAGTTGTATTAAGTAGGGAATGAATAGACTTCATATGCAAAAGGTTCATGTCCTTCAACTATGGAAAGTCACTTAGTAAATGTAGATTAATTAGTACAACGCAGCTGAAACTATCCCACAGGTTCAGATTATAAAATTAAACATATAGGAGAAGAAAAGATGGGAACTGAATATAACAAAATAATATCTATGTTTCTTAGTATTCTTTTGTTCTGGAATGATTTGGAATATACAATAAATTTCTAGAATTGTGTTACTAGAATATAAGTAAATATATTTATGTTAAATTTATTTTAAAATACTTATATTGATAACTCTAAAATATTGGTAAAAAGGAAGAGCGGTTGCTGAAAGACTTCAGAATTCATTCTCTTTTTCAGAAGGCTATAACTAGTCTTATCTTTGTTTTCTTGCAGTGAACACCTACCTCTTCATGATGCAAGCCCAAGGTATCATGATTCGTGAAAATATGAGAACGATAGGAGCGCAGGTTTATGAACAGGTGGTCCGCAGTGCCTATGCCAAGAGGAACAGCACTGGAAATTACTCTGGTATGTTTTGTGAGAAATGGGGTAAATAAGGATTGCTATCATATGTCATCAGAGCCTTTCAGAATATCAGAAGGGAAATAGGTAATCTAATTTTGGAGGAAAGGATGTTACTTAAGCTAGCTAGACAGAGAAGGCACATCTCCTGGGACCTATCAAATGTAGTTCTCCAACTGGTGGGATCTGCAACATGACCTCACTGCTAGATCTAATAGGGCAGGCTGATATAGAGATAGTCCATCATATATCACAATTCCGTGTCATGAAGGGTTATTCCAACACCTTGAATTGAACCTGGAAGCAAACTGGCAGCCAAAGCAGATCACGGAGCAGAGGTAGGACATTCTCTGTTCTTAGAGTGCACATAACCGCCCACGCTACTGCATTTTGTATTAGCTGAAGCTTCTGGATACTCTTCAAGGGCAATCCTCTTACTCACTAAAGACAGAGATTGTTAGGAAATGGGTATTGCCTAATTGGTTAACAGAGATCTATATTTGAGTATCTCAGAATGCTGATGATACCTCACCCCATAACCACAAATGAGTTCACACAGGGGTCTATGTAGATGATAAGAAGGAAAGGACAAAGCACCGAATCCTGTGCCACTGCACTGTGTGGGGAGCAAGGGAGAGACCTCCCCTCCCCAATCATCACTAAGTGCAATTGGTCCTAAAGGAAGGAGATGAATCAAGAAAGCACCATGTTGCTCATTTCCTTTTTTTTTTTGACAAGTTTTATTAATTCCCCCCAATACACACCCTCATATATTTTTTGAAACAGAGTATTGACCATATCATATCATATATAGACCATATCATATCATATCATATATCATATCATATCATATATATACAATTTATCATATCCAGGTATATTTTACTTAATTACAGTTTCTGCCAAAGTGTTCTTTTCCATATTTGTTAATCCAATCTTAATTTTTCTATTCTTATTTCTATAAACAGTATTTTCTTTCACCCTCAAATTCTATTTTTTCCATTCTTAATCATATACATTCTCCTTTAATTTTTTTTAAATAATTCATTCTTTATCTTAATATATTTAAACATGTTTGGGGATGCCTTTCTTCTATTTCATCTTTCTTCTTTTTCTCTTCCTCTCCCTCCCTTTTATCCTTTCTACCTTCTTCTTCCATCCTCTCCTATTTCTTCTCTACTTCCCCTTCCTTTCTCCCCTCTTCCTTTCCTCCCCCATCTAACCTTCTCTCCTACTCTTATTCCACTTTCCTTTCTTCCTCTCCTCTTCCCTTTCTTCTGTTCCTCTCCCTTCTTCTCCCTTCCTTCAATCTCCCTACTCCTTCTTCTGTCTCTCTCTAGTGCTGTATTCATTTTCAATTCAGTGCTTTTTTTTCTATGGTGTTCAGGCACCCCCGTTTTCCTCTCCCTTTATTGTATATATTCCTCAAGATTCCCATCATGTTTTAAAATTCTTTTACATTGTATTTCAACTTATTTCATCTTTACCTTAAAATCTTTCAACTTAATTAACTTTCTACCTCTTATTTCCATTTCAATAGTTATTTTTCTCTTTTCCTAATATTTCAATAACTTCCAGCTATTTTTACATATAAACCATTCTGTATCTGCTGGTCTACTTACAACATTTTTTTACATCATTTATTTAACATTTCAATTTCATTTCTTACTTTCAATTTCCTTTGTTTTTTTCAATCTTTAGCACACATTTATTTACTTTCATTTGAATTTTATGTTTTCAATTAAGTATTCCCTTTTACAGTAATCTATATATTTATTCCAATTTATTTCTTACATACAACTTCTACTACTAATGCCATTCCCTTAAATCAACATATTACTGCTTTGATTCCTTTCTACTACATTTTTTTCTTTCCCCTTTTAACCATTTTCTTTTAAGCTCTCCTGAATTCCACTTCTTAATATTTTCTCCCTTTTCTCCAATTCACTTATTTCTTTCTTCCTCTTCTTCTTTTTGTGTTTATTGTATCCTCCTTCTTGCATCTTTTCTCTAATTTTTAACTTTATTACCCTTTTAGTTCTCCCCCTTACTCTTTTCCCATTTCCTTCTCTTTTCTTCTTTTTTGAGAGATATTCCACCCTATCTATTTTATCACAGTTAATCTCAGTGTGATCATCTATATTTTTTTCTTCAATTATTTTCTTTCCAACATATATTCTTACTTCTCATTTATCTTTTCTCTTTCTTTTTATATTCTATCCAATCTTCCGCTTCTTTGTTTCCTCTAAACGCTTCTCACACCTTTTGCAACATCTCCCTCAACTCCTCATACTCATGCTCCCAATTTTTCATATTTTCAATTTAAGAAGAAATAGTTTTTAAATTTATTTTCATTTTAACTTATATATAGTTCGAATTCAAGTCCATTTGATGTCCTTTTTTTTCTTTCTTCTTTCCAAATAATATCCAATTCAGATAGTCCTTTAAGCCTTCCCAGTTCGAGATTTTATTCTTTCAACATCTTTTTGTAAACTTACTGCAGCTGTTTAAACAAATATTCCTCATGTGGCTTCTCACACTGATTTAAGTGCAATATTTCTTTTCTGCCGGCAGATGACTCCCTCCAATTCACAAATCCCCAGGCAAAAGTATCAATTGTAAATCCACAAAAGTAGTGCTTCCTGTTCTTCAATTAGTTCCTTTTGTTGTTAAATAAAAGCTTTCTCTCAATTTCCTTTTCTTTATATTATTCTTAATTTATTCCAAGTCCAATTTAAATCCAGGTGGTTAGTTCTCCTTTTAGGGCTTTCATTTTTAAAGTTCCGCTTTATTTTTTTTCCTTCGCTTTAAATTCCCGGATGCCAATTAGCCGCTTATTTCAGATTGGGGCCTCTTTTAAAGTTTACAAAAATTTTCTTCTTATCTATGAGTTGGCCAATCACTCATTTGGTAACAATACTCTATTTCATCACTGCTCCTGCTCAATTCTTAATCTGGTTGCCCCAGCTTGTAGCGGCCATTTCAATGGCCGCAGCCCCCACTGCCGGGTGAAAGAGCTGCCTCCGACCTTTCAAGGAAACTTGCCTTTTCCTCTTGGTCTTCCAAGGTGCCTCTCTCTCTCCCCCGTCCCTACAAGGCGGATCCGGTCTGAAGACACCCCCCCACCCCCCCGAGAGCGGTTTGTCAGTTTGGGTTTTTTGCCAAGCTCACAGAGCTTCGCTATTCCCCAACCAGTATTGCCGTGATGCTTCCGGTTTCTCCCATGCTGCTCATTTCCAATCCTCTCAGCTGATCATGGTCAATGGCATTGAAAGCCACTGAGGGGTCCTGTATGGCAAGGATGGATGCACTACCCCCATCCTGTCATGTCAGAGCTCATTCAAAAGCACAATCCATGCAGTTTCTGTCCTTTAGGTTCTGAATCCTGACTGAAATGGATCCAGACACATAACCAGATGTCTTTGATAATTGCTTTAGAAGTAGAAGTGCAGCTGATAAACCAAATGGAAAACACCATTTCTTTCAAAATTAACATTGGTTTCATTACTTCTCAGCTATTTAATAAGAACAGCAAAAGTCCTGGCTTGTTTAGTGTTTCTCGCTTTTAACTGGCTTAAATGGTGTGACTATGAGATCCCTGATATAAAGTGTAGGAAATTTTCCGTTGCAGTAGTAACCAACTTTGGAAATGTAGATGTTGATATTTAGCACAACCAATTTCTATATGTGCATAGTACCTTGTTCCAGCCTTTAGTTATGTGGGTGGATCATTATCAGATCATAATCCAATTATATGGGAAGTCATAAAAATCATATACTTAAATAGTTTTTAAAAGAGTCCTTTTTATTTTAATTTTTGAATTTCATTTTCAACACCGCTTGAACACTAAGTTTTTACCTCTAACCCAACTTCCAAATTCCAATATTCCGATAGCCAAATTCTCTGGGTAAAATTACATAAATGCTAATGTTAAAAAAAGAGAAACAGGAAAACAGTAGTATACAGGAAAGATATAAAACACATAAAATTACTGTTTTAGCATGAAGCAAGGACTTTAAAATCAAACTGAATATTAAAATATTAAAAACATCTGGTTATATCTGTAATGCTACTATAAATAATATAATATAATGACTTGACTAGAGAGAATCATAGAAAATTTAAAAAAGCACCTTTGTGACAACCATGACCTGGATGTCTGAGAATCTCAATAGATTTGTACTGCTGGAGCACTTTTCTGCTCTTGTTTCCTGTTCTAGCTTCCTTTTTAAATATAAAATGTTATATGTCAAAATAATTTATGTATGGTTGTGGAAATGCCATTATATGGGATGTTACATTGCACTGATGTCTGTCCATGGTATTTCATCCTAAAATAAGTAAGCAGGTTTTGACAGAAACTGTCCCTTGTGTTGACATGTGTTTCTTGAATTATTATTCATAGTATAATGTCATTTGATTTTCTTATAAAAGAAACTATACCCAGAGAAAAAGGAAATAATTTCTTATTTCTTTTTTGCAAGGTTTTTGGCTTCTGTAGGTATCAAAATATATAACACTACCTTTGAAATCGCATAGTTTTTTTCCCCAGATTTCCCAGCCAATCTTTGAAAATTTCATTTGTCTCCATTTCTTAAAGTATTTTCCTGAGTTAGTTAGAAAAACACTCTGCAAGTTGATATGCAGTAAAAGAACTGCCAAATGTATTGCTAGGATACACCATTCAAATTGTATCTTTCATCTGTTTGAATCCATTTCCCTTCAGTAGTTCCCTTGTTCCAACTGAAATTTAAAATGATAAAACTTACATTAAGGGTGCAGTCACAGTTTCTATATTGCTACCAACCTGCCTTCCATTGAGGACCTGTATACTGCACGAGTCAAAGAGAGCTGTGAAAATATTTACAGACCCCTCGCTTCCTGGACATAAACTGTTTCAACTCCTACCCTCAAAACGACAATATAGAGCACTGCACACCAGAACAACTAGACACAAGAACAGTTTTTTCCTGAATGCCATCACTCTGCTAAACAAATAATTCCCTCAACACTGTCAAACTAGTCTGCACTACTATTAATCTTCTCATCATTCCCACCATCCATCTCCTTCCACTTATGACTGTATGAGTGTAATTTTGTTGCCTTTATCCTTACGATTTATATTGATACTGTTTCCTGATTAACAATACTGGTTAATTGTTCTAACTATATAAATTAAATTAATTAAATAAATAAATAAACTGTCAGGAAATTTCTTCTTAGTCCTAAGTTGCTTCTCTCCTTGAATAGTTTCCACTCATTGCTTCTTGTCCTGCCCTGAGGTGCTTTGGATAATAGCTTGACTCCCTCTTCTTTGTGGCAGCCCCTTTGTGGCAGATATTGGAACACTACTATCATGTCACCCCAGTCCTTCTTTTCATTAAACTAGACATACCCAGTTCCTGCAACCATTCTTCATGTTTTAGCCTCCAGTCCCCTAATCATTTTTGTTGCTCTCCTCTCTTTCTAGAGAATCAACATCTTTTTTACATCATGGCGACCAAAACTGGATGTAGTATTCCAAGTGTGGCCTTACCAAGGCATTATAAAGTGGTATTAACACTTCACGTGATCTTGATTCTATCCCTCTGTTTATGCAGCCTAGAACTATGTTGACTTTTTTGGCAGCTGCTGTACACTGCTGGCTTATATTTAAATTGTTGTCCACTGAGCTCCAAGATCCCTCTCACAATTACTGTTATTGAGCGAGGTACCACATATACTGTACCTGCACATTTTGTTTTTCTTGCCTAAATGTAGAACCTTACCTTTTTATCATTGAATTTCATTTTGTTAGATAGTGCCCAATGTTCAAGTCTGTCAAGAGCCTTCTGTATCTTAAGACAATCTTCCAGAGTGTTGGCTATTTGATGTGTTCCCCATCTATCCCCTCGTCCAAGTCATTGATGAAGATGTTGAAGAGTACTGGGCCTAAAACAGAGCCTTGGGGTACTCCACTGCATGCTTCCCTCCATGAAGATGCAGTTCCATTGAGGACTATACGTTGAGTGCAGTTGGTCAGCCAGTTACAAATTCATCTGGTAGTGATGCTGTCTAACCCACATTTTTCTATTTTATCTAATAGAGGTTATGGTCTACTTTATCAAATGCCTTATAGTATGCCTTAGTATCTCATTGTATTTAGAGGGGCTATGCAGCCTCTGAACTCATTCACAACCTTCTTTATTTTTGCATGTAATTTTCTCATGAAAATCAGCATATTGTCACATGAACATTAACAGACTCATTTATAAGAAAGCCACAATAGTTTCATTATAAGTGAAATGATAAAATTACAAAATGAGCATTCTGAGTAATATGTTTTATATCAAGGAAATTCACGAGTTGAAATTCTAGTTGTCTAAATATGCATTCTTCAGATCTGTACAAAGTGTAACTATCATAAAAATTAAATAAGCAGAAAAAAGGAATTAGTGGTTTGTTATTGATAAGAATATATGATGGTAGCACAATAACCTTGTAAGCACAATAACCTTGGTAATATAGATACTAATGGAGTGCCTTATATTGTGTAATTTCAGTCTCATGTTGGCCTCCTTCACAGTGAAATATGAGCACGCTGCTGCAATTATTACACACTCTGATAGCTGAACTCTTTAACACTGTGACCTTGTTGAAAAAATAAAGGACAATCGAAATTTTGGAAAAAAATAGAATATTTTTATTGTACTTTAGTCTGCATGTCTTCATAGATTTGATAGGTTAGAACAAAAAATATTCATCTTTAGTGCTAGGAAACAAGGCATTTTACGTCACATAGGGCATTTTAAAAACAGTTATGTAAATAACTGCAGCTAGCTGGAAAATTTGTTCACATTTGTCAACAACATAGAGCCAGTCTTTCCTGGATCATTGGAATTCTCTTCCTTCTGAAGTGAAGAGGATTTTATGTTTTGGAAGCAAGTGAAGTCCATTCTGTTTTGTTTGCTCTTCAGCAGATAGATTGAAGTTGTTGAAAAGATAAACATCCCTGTTAGTTTTGATTTGATACCTGTTTTGGTTATGTTATTATTTTTATGTTTTACTTGCACAGGGTTTTGCAAAATAATTGATATATGCTATTGAAAATGAAATAAATCATAAATAAAAATATGTTGTAACATATAAATTGAAATGGACCCAGATTAAATATCTAATCAATGGATATTAGAAGTGGGGAAATGTGTTGTTGATCCTGAGGATCAACCTGTTCCTCTTAAATCAGAGTTAAGGGCTTAAAAGTATACTGTAGTTAATGCGAGAGTGGGTAGATTATTTGTTTGACTTTCATTTGTGTTGATGCATTACAGACTCTTTTAAACCTGCAGTCAGAAACATCAAGAAACGGTCTTACTATGTTTGATAATTTTGTCTAGTTCAGAATACTATACAGAGCCTGTCCAAGATGTTAGAATTTTTTCCAACCTTATTTGGAAACACACGGGATTAAACCTTAAATATATTGTGCAGGTGCTGTATTAATGAATTAAAATATTGTTTCTTAATAAAAATCTGGTTTGAAAGGAGAATGGCTTCTTTATCAAAAGAGATAGGTCAGTTAATATTTTTATAGCCACTATCAGATACTTCGGATGAATTAAGTTTCCATAATTCTGTCTGCTTCTGCTTTCCATTTTATATAATAAAATCCAAATGTTGCTTTCATGGTGCTGTTGACATATAAAATATGAGCACAACATAGCAAGTCCTAAAATAAACATTAGGAATTCCTCAAATGAATAAAATAAACAAAATTATGTATTGATGCAACTATCAGTGTCTTACTGGCTTTATAGATATTTAATGCATTAATTCTAGAATTTCTTCTCTTTATTTTTTTGGGGAGAAAATTTCATTTCCTATTGATAAAATCATGAAAGTTATTGTTTATATTGCATAATACTAAAGATATTAAGAAATAAACTGAATGACTTGGCTAGCAATAGTAAATAATGAAATATTTTTGAATGGCAGTCTTGTTTTCTCACTCTTCCATCAGATTATCCTCTTGATTTGAATCACAGTGAAAACTTTCTGCAAACAACAACTTTCCTTCCTGAAGATTTTACTTATTTTCCAAATCATACTTGCCCTGAGAGGCTTCCTTCTATGAGTAAGTTTTATTACAATTTACATAATAACTCTTCTCCCTTTCCAATTATATATTCACATATATAAAGTCATATTCCAGGCAGAAATAAATTCTCTGAAACCTTATTTATTTCAGTGTTGCTCCATATATTTTGCATTTTTAATTGAATCTGAATTCAATTTGTTTAACCTAGAATTAATTATTCATGTATAAGTAGATTGCTGAACTAAGTTTATATCATGGAAGAAACCACTGCTTACTTCCTTGAATTGCTTTATACTGCATCAAGGCTTTAGCTAATGCCTCCAGACTGTACAGAAGCCACTTCTTGAAATGCTGGATAAACATGAATTGGCACCAAGTGAAGAAAGATAATTATTTTGTTCATAGAAAGGGAGCAGGTTCTATTGTTTTGCAAAATAGATTCAAAAAGGATGTTCCATTGAATATTTCTTGAGTGAAGCATCCCTTCATGGCTTTACATGGTCCAGACATTATTGAATGTAAGAGGCTTCTATTTCTTATATCATCTAATTCTTGTACCATCAATAACCTACAATAATCATAATCATAAGTTTATTTGTCAAGCATATATAAGATAACAGGTAAAATTATAAACATAATTTGAATAAATGAAAAGAGTAAGTAAAAAGGGGCCTGAGTGGCGCAGTAGATTAAGGCACTGTGATTAACATTCAGCTGCCTGCAATTACTGCAAGTTCAAATCTCACCAGGCTCAAGGTTGACTCAGCCTTCCATCCTTTCTAAGGTAGGTAAAATGAGGACCCAGATTGTGGGGGCAATAAGCTGACTTTGTATAAATATACAAAAGTATGAAGGCTATTGCTTAACGCATTGTAAGCCACCCTGAGTCTCCGGAGAAGGGCAGCATATAAATCATTTTTTTTTTTTAAAGGGACATTAGGACAGGGACGGTAGGCACGCTGGTGTACTTATGCACGCCCCTTACAGACCTCTTAGGAATAGGGTGAGGTCAACAGTAGACAGTTTAAGGTTAAAGTTTTGGGGGTTTGGGGAAGAAACCACAGTCAGGTAGTGCATTCCAGACATGGACAACTCTGTTACTGAAATTATATTTTCTGCAATCGAGTTTGGAGCAGTTTACCTTGAGTTTGTATCTATTATTTGCTTGTGTATTGTTGCAGTTGAAGCTGAAGTAGTAACCCTTCAAATTTTATTTGCAAGGGCATGATATCTCCTGATAATCTGTAGGTTTAGGTAAATTTATTGGCTTAGAACTTTGATTAAAATAGTAAAGGGGGGGGAGTTAATTCTGAAAATTACAACTGATTGCAAGATAGCAATAACAGTATAACAACAAAATGCATAATATGGTGAGATATTGCAAAATGTATTTTTTGAATTGTGCTTGCTGCTTCTCATTTTCTCTTTTTTACATACACAGAGGGGCCAATTGATGTAAATATGAGTGAAATCAGTATGGATGAGATCCACCAGTTTTTCTCTCAAGACCCTACTATCAAATTAGGAGGCCACTGGAAGCCTAGTGACTGTTTGCCTCGCTGGAAAGTAAGCTACAGAAAGGGAATGTTGAAAATAATGATGCCATACCAACTCAAATCCTGAGTTTGTTATGTGCAATATAAAGAGTTTACATTTTTCTTTTGAAATGTTTTTATATAAGATGCTGGCCTTATAATTTAGGGGTTCTCATTTTGGTAGCTGTTATAATAGAAGAGAATATTTATACAGTAGAGTTCTTAGTGCTTTCTGAGTTTAGTTGTTTGCTTGCAAACATTTTATTACTCAGCTAGCTAATATTGTTAGTGTGTCTCGCACAAAAGTTGCAAGCAGAGTTTCTAGCACTACTCATTTCTCCACTTTGGAAATCTCACTTCAAGAACTGATCCTAGGAATATTAAAAATAAAATTAAGAATCTATCTTGAAGAACTGGAGTTCAGTATGATATTTTAATGTAATGCAAGTTCAAGAACCGAGCCTGAAGCCACCGCTTTAAATGTTATTAATTATAATCTAATATTTAATATTAGCAGGCAATGTGGTTTGTTTACAGGGACTGAGATGAGTCCATTTAACCTCTAAATTAGAAGTGTTGACACATGCGCTTTGTCTCTGGAATCTTATTAAGCTAAAATAAATTAATTTGAATTTTATTGTAACATATTTGAACACAATTTTGCAAGGAAAGAATATTTATGCAAGCCAGTTCCCACTCTTAAGGATTTAAGGATTTTACTTACAAAAATAATGTCCATGTGAGGTTTACATCTTTGCTTATCTAGTATTGATAGCTTAGGTTCCTTGCAAGATCTTAGAAGAGCTCATGATCTCTCTCCTTGTAGGTGGCTATTCTTATCCCATTCCGCAATCGTTTTGAACATTTGCCGGTTCTCTTTAAACATCTTATTCCAATGCTGCAACGCCAACGTTTGCAATTTGCATTTTATGTCATTGAGCAAGTAAGTTTGCATTTACTTTCTTTGTTTCCAAGGTTAATTTCTAGATTTCTGAAGACTAGTTTCTTTTGATAACATTTTGTCATCAAATCAAATCTGAAGTAATTTTTTTAATGAGGCAACTCATTTCATCCTGAAGCCTTGGCTGACTGTTCCCCTAGCCAGAAACTTCTACCCATGCAGAGTGCAAATATAAAATATTCTTCCAGTTACTGGGACTACTGGAGGAGGCTTCAGGAGAGAAATGAAATGATGTAAGCTTTTCGTTTTTAGAAGCAAGGAGGCCATATTGCTTTAAAAAACATCTTCAAGGAACTGTTTTATTTAAACTTATAAAATAAAACTTTTAAGGATTTGCAAGGCGGTGCTAATCCCTTCTCCAGTGATGGAGAAATGCTGATTTGTTGTATAATAGCAATACAACTTAGACGTATACCGCCCCAAAGTGCTTTACAGCACTCTCTGAGTGGTTTACAAATGTCAGCGTATTGCCCCACACAATCTGGGTTCTCATTTTACCAACCTCGGAAGATAGAAGGTCAACCTTGAGCCCGATGGGATTGAATTCCAGGCTGTGAGCAGAGTTTGCCTGCAATACTGCATTCTAACCACTCTGCCATCAGGGCTCCAAAAACTCTATAAGAAAGATATACTTGCAGAGTTTTTGCTAAGTGATATTATATCTCAAATGTTCAGAGTGTTGTTTCAAATTTGAACTGATGGAAGACTTCCAAGTGTGTGTGTCTATGTGTGTGTGTGTTGATTTGTAGTTAAAACCTAAGGCTATCTAAATCAAAATTTTAGTACTTACTAAGACATATAGCTTTAATTGACTCAATATACCCCAATATACCTCAACTATGTACAAAGTTCCCCAAACAGATTTGAATTGCCACTCTTCTCCTTGATGAAACTCTTACTGTGTTTGCATGCTTGTTTTGTGTGTATGTGTACAATTGCCTATAATACATCTGTGTAAGATCCATTTAAGAAGTGGGATCCTTATACTTGTATCAAAAGGTGTTGTAGCTCCTTCTACAGACTAGGTTGGACTGTCACTGGACAAAAGTGAAATATAAATTTTGCGTTGCATTTATATTTAAGTGTTAATCAAATTCAGCCTATATATCTAGATCGGCATGATATCACTCTGTTTCTAGGCATGTGTTTAACTCCTATTTTTCAAGAATTACCCTGGCAACAATGTGCGTCTTTTTTGGTATTTGTAATTTGGCTTTAGGGTAATCCTACAAGCCCACATATGTCTATCTGCAGGCCTTAATCTGCTGATATGTCAGACATGTCAATCTAATGAAACAAGTTTCTTAGGCAAAATTTGAAAGAAAAATCTTTGTGTCTTTGAAAAAGAAAACTTACCATACTGTAAGATATGAAGCAACTAAATGCACCTATTCATCCACTTAAAGCATTGGAACTCAGGTTGACTTGTGTATGAAAGTAAATGTTTTTTTTTATATACTGGGCTTTTCTTCTAGGCAGGTAATCAGCCCTTTAATCGTGCTATGCTCTTTAATGTTGGCTTTCGGGAAGCTATGAAGGACTTGGACTGGGACTGTTTCATCTTTCACGATGTGGACCATATACCTGAGAATGATCGTAACTATTATGGATGTGGACAGATGCCAAGACATTTTGCTACTAAGCTGGATAAGTACATGTATATGTAAGTAAGTGTAATTCCTTAGTGAGTTTAATGCTAAAAGTAGAAAATTAATTAGAAGCAGATACTACTATAACTAAAACTAATTGAGACAAGCTACAACCACATATTTGCTGTGACCACTAAAAACTGTATTCATTTCAAACTTGACTGACATTTTTATTTTCATGTATCTGTAGCCTTCCATATGCTGAATTTTTTGGTGGAGTGAGTGGCTTGACAGTGAAACAGTTCAAAAAAATCAACGGCTTTGCAAATGCATTCTGGGGCTGGGGTGGAGAGGATGACGACCTTTGGAACAGGTACATTGTGCAGGAAATGGAGAGGGTGGTTTGCATGTAAATTCCAATTGACCGGGCTCCATGATTTAGTTTCAAATTCCACGAGACATGTGAACAAAAAGAATTGCAATATAAAATTAAAAAGGAGTGACTTGGTCAGTTTTTTTCGGAAAATTTGCATCCTTGGTTACATCTTGCATTATATACTCATCTTAGCAATACCAAGTGCCTGAAAGTCTTCCCTATTTTCTTTTTATGCTAACCAGCCCTGTTTTGGCAGTTGCCACTCTTACAACATAACATCTAGACAATGCCCACCTCCCCAGCCATGTCGTTATCACTGATACAAAGTTAGCCTTCCTTCCCATCATTGTTAATTTTAAATCAATTTAGTATTACCATTTATTGTTTTAACGTTTCATATTTTTGCTTTTATTGATTGTAAGCCACCTAGGCAAGTTGGGTGGCATATATGTTTAATAAATAAATAATAAAACATAAACAAAGTCTACTTCATCTTCCACCTTTATGATTTAAGTTGAAACATGAAGTACTGTTTATTTCCTGGGTATAGTTAATTTACTCTATTAGATAAGCTGTTTTTAGAAGTACATAACAACAATACCAGAGGAATGCTGTCGATATAATTTACTTGGACTTCAGTAAAGCATTTGATAAAGTAGACCATAACCTACTACTTGATAAAATAGAAAAATGTGGGTTAGACAGCATCATCACCAGATGCACCAACCGCACTCAGTGTAAGGTCCTCAATGGAACTGCATCTATATGGAGGGAGGTATGCAGTGGGATACCCCAGGGCTCTGTTTTAGGCCCAGTATTCTTCAATATATTCATCAATGATTTGGACAAGGGGATAGATGTGGAATTCATCAAATTTGCAGATGAAACCAAGCTAGCAGGAGTAGCCAACACTCCAGAAAATAGGCTCAAGATACAGAAGGATCTTGACAGACTTGAACATTGGGCGCTATCTAACAAAATGAAATTCAATGGTGAAAAAAGTAAGGTTCTACATTTAGGCAAGAAAAACAAAATGCACAGGTACAGTATATCTGGTACCTTGCTCAATAGTGGTGACTGTGAGAAGGATCTTGGAGTCCTAGTGGACAATCTTTTAAATATGAGCCAGCAGTGTGCAGCAGCTGCCAAAAAAGCCAATACAGTTCTTTGCTGCATAAATAGAGGGATAACATCAAGATCACGTGAAGTGTTAATACCACTTTATAATGCCTTGGCAAGGCCACACTTGGAATACTGCATCCAATTTTGGTTGCCACAATGAAAAAAGATGTTGATTCTCTAGAAAGAGTGCAGAGAAGAGCAACAAAGATGATTAGGGGACTCGAGGATAAAACATATAAAGAACGGTTGCTGGAACTGGATATGTCTACTCGGAGATAACAATATCTCGGGGTTGCCACAAAGAAGAGGGACTCAAACTATTCTCCAAAGCACCTGAAGCTAGGACAAGAAGCAATGGATGGAAATTAATCAAGGAGAGAAGCAACCTAGAACTAAGGAGAAATTTCCTGACAGTTAGAACAATTAATGAGTGGAACAACTTGCCTCCAGAAGTTGTAAATGCTCCAACACTAGAAGTTTTAAGAAGAGATTAGAATACTCGTTGTAGCTACGCCCCATAGCTTCATAGTTATCAGTAAATAAACAGCTTATTCCATTTTCTAACTGGAATATAACAACAGGCTGCCACACAACTAATTCAAATGAAAAAGTGTATAAATAAGCTAATTTAGGAGATATGTTGGATGCTTTCTTATGAATAATTTTGATATGATGTTTGCTCAAATGATTAGTGTTGACAAATACTAAATTCAAAGCAATTTAATGATTCCCTTTCTCCTCCAGGGTTCACTATGCAGGCTACTTGGTTACTCGGCCAGAAGGAGATACAGGGAGATACAAGTCAATTCCCCATCATCACAGAGGGGAAGTTCAATTCTTAGGAAGGCAAGTTCTTAAAAATATTGTATATATGCAGATTTTCCTGTCCATTAGATTTGAGTGGATGTCATTCTAAATGCTAAAACTCTGCACCTTAAAAGGTATGGTGACGTTAAACAGTCTAAAACCTTCAGTGTATTTCTTAAACAACATAGACAAACTATTGTCTGCATTCACCAATTAGATGGTTGAGCCCATTAAGTCCTTCATCTTAAAAAGTCCTTTGGATCTTTACATTATAACCCCAAGTCATTGCGTTGCTTTCCTTTATGATTTTTGATCATCCGACTGTATTTCAATTTGAGTTTAAGATGATTCTAAAATAGAACTAGGTATATGTGTTTGTGGGATAGGTAATTATAGTAGTTCAGATTATTTTATGTCACAAACTAATTCAGTGCTCCTTGTTTTTCCAGTCAAGACATATTTGTCCCCAGCAATTTCCTAATTATTGAAAGCCTTGCCAAATGTTCAGATGTTTCTACTGGAAAAGCACAAATATGGATTATTCTCAGGCAGATTTCAGCAAAATTTTAAGATCCCCTTTCTCTTTAGTTGGCAAGCCTAATGTCTTTGTGACCTCCATTTTTAAGGATATATATGTAGTCCTTGACTTAAGGCCGAAATTGGAACCGGAAGTTATGCATTCATTAAGTGAATTGCACTTAATGCAATTTTACAACTTTTTTGCAACAGTCATTAAGCAAATCACATGAGCAAAACAGTTTCCTTCTTTACTTATCAAAAGCCTTCTGGGAAGATTGCAAATACAGTTGCCAAATGCCCAAATTTTGATTGTGCGACTATGGGGACACTGAGATGGTTGTAAATGTGAGGACCAGTCATATGTCCTTTCTTTTTAGCATTCTCAAAACTTCAAATGATCATTAAATGAAAGGCCATAAGACACGGAGTATCTGTAGTCCAGATATTTTCCCAGTTCTGGCTTGAGTTGTAGTTTTAATCATTGTAATAGGCTGAAAAATGATGCCATAACTTTATCTTCCTTATCTTTATATTCATTTACATATGGTTGTATGAAAAGTTTGTTCTCATAGTAAATTTTGCATCAAGGTTTCTCATGTAGATTAGTACTGAATTGTAACCTTGAAAATGAATTGCAATGAGATTCTTGGTACTGAATGCTGTATCTTTTAAAGTGGCCTTTTTATGTATCAAGCTTATAGAGATTTCTATAGGTCTGTTTTAATGTAAAATACTGATTTCATATTGCAGTATATACTTCCAATTAATTGTATTCTGAAGCACAAAATGAGTTTATAGTATACAATGTACTGCTTTCTGATCCTTTCTTTTTTCCAGTCAACCATTCCATTTTTTGAAATGATGTTTCTTCCCATTTTTCTCTTAGCCTTTACTTTACTGCTGTTGAAGTTACTGTATAGTAATTGTGTTTAACTGGGAATTAGAGCAGCTATAATTTGGAGGTTTTCTCCCTAGCCTCAAGTGTTTGTGGGACATTGATGCTTGTGTAGAAAGGAAAGCAAAGGAGAGCTTCAATATCCCTAGCTGATTTAGTTAAAAAAAAAATTTGCTTTGGGCCAAAGCCTATTTAGGGTCCATTAAGTCATGAATTACTATTGCATTTCAACTTTAAACATTTAAACAGTTTTAAAGGAAAGTTTCTACAGTACCATCTTTAGGGAAAACTTGCTTTCAAAAGCAACTCTTTAAAATGCTTTCCCCTGTGGATTACAATTGTTGCCTTCTTGTTTTCGAAGTAATCCTCAGTTTTTAGTTGCTTAGTTGATTTATTCAAAGACAGTGCATCTGAATTCTCACAGTGCCTCTTCTCTTTTTCCCCATCCTCCCTGTTCTGTTATGAAACTGTTACTTGTTTCAGTTCCAGCTGCTAGCAAGTAAAAGCAAGCCAGTCCAAGAGAGAAATTTAGACTGTAATTTGCAAGTGATAGAGCATTAAATGATTTAATTGACAAAGAGCTCACTAAAGGGACTTCCATCCCAGCAACGTATTTCCCTTTGCTCTTACTGAAGGAGATGGAGGGGGAAATTGCACCTTCAGGAATTATGGGATTATGAACATTTATGCCACACGCATGTCGTTACCTGTTTTTGTTCTTCTGGTTAAATTTTGATGCTAAAGGGGTGACATGTTATATCCCCATGCAGCTAGGGATCTCTGGTAGGAAATTATGCCATATATTGTAGCTTCAGGTTATGGAATAAGAACTAGGGGAAGCTGTGTGTAATTGGATTAAGTGAGGAAGCTATACCCATGGTTAATTTATCTATAGCTTCCTCAATCCAATTACCTATGTTCATACTTTATATAAGTACATACTTATGTACTATGTATATAAACTAATATAAATACAAAATGAAGCTACGAGTAGGATGTAAAGTTTTAGAATCGGGGTGAATCTGTGTTCTGCCTAGAACTCAGACCTTTTAAATTGGACATGAATGGACTTTTGATGGCTGTAGGCTGCACAGGCTGATATTTTTTAATAAATTAAGAAACTATTGATATTCATAATGTAGTCATATTAATAGTCATTTATGTTATATGTTGGAACAATATTGGTTTTAATGTTTTCTCTCTCTTTCTTTTTCAATAGATATGCACTGTTGAGGAAGTCCAAAGAGAGGCAAGAATTGGATGGCCTCAATAATTTGAACTATTTTCCAAATGTTACATATGATTCTTTGTATAAAAACATAACTGTCAATCTATCACCAGAGCTGGCTCTGGTGAGTGAATACTAAGAGAATATGAGAAGAGAATGTCAAGAGATGGTTTTATAGATGTCTCCTGGACAAGAATAATCTTGTGTCTAATGAAGGATCACAGTGTTTTGAAGAATAATTTTCAAAAATACGCACAGAGATCATCAGACTGTAGACATATTCACACTGTCAGCGAGTTCAGACTTAACTTGCTTTTTGATTTCTTTTTAAAAAGAACAGTGGTGTGACTTGCTGCTTTTGTCCCAGCATTCCATTTCCTTAAGCAATCTCCAGTAACAAATAGAAATTGAATGTGCTTTCCTGCTCATAAAACCAGTTTGGCTTAAAAGAAAGAAAGAAAGAAAGAAAAGTCTTGGTTTCTTGACTTATGGTGCTGGAAGCTATCCTGTAAGCAACTGGTGTCAAACTTGCAGCGTCAGGTTGCCATCACGTGACATATCGCGACGTGTTTTCCTTTTGTGGAGCTGGGGTGGGTATGGCCTCCGCGTGAGGCATCCAGCCCGTGGGCCGCCTGTTTGACACCCCTGCTGTAAGCTTATGACCATTATTGGAGATGAACTGCTACCTAACAGTGACACCATTCTTTTGCATTTGTGTTTGCATTGGTTTTCTAATTGACTTGCTTGAAGGAAAAAAGATATATATATATCTATATATATCTATATCTATATATACACACAATCACTTCTTAAAGAAGTATAGATGTAGATAAGCTGTATAAATTGCTTTCCTTTATTTTTTAAAAAATGCAGTTCAAAACTGAAGCTGAAGGTTTACAACTTAGCATAACTCAAGTAAGCCCTCAACTGTGCGAGCACTTCAGTACATAAGGATGACATGCAAGTAATTCTCTTCAGGGCTATTTAAGTGGTTGTTAGTGGGATTGAGACTGTCAGTTCATTGGTTATTTTGGAAACAATACCAGTGTTTATTGGAAAAGGAGGAATCTGACATTGGGAGAGTGAATTTTATTCATGAAAGTGAAAAGGCCAGTTGCATTTTGGGAATTGCATAGTCTTTCTGGGTTGTTGGGGGGGTGGGTTTGTGTGTGTGACCCAGTGCATTTTGTCCCCATATTCCAAACTAACAGCAAAACATCAGAGAAAATATCTCCCTGTTTCATCTTGGTAAGGGACAAAAAGTCTCCAGAAAGTTAACCAAGTTTCCACTGTTTGGTTAAAGTTTGCAAATCATTCAGTCTGTTGTTGGAAAAATCTATAGTGATTTCTGTAACTTTAATTTGGGGGGGTGGGTATGAATAATATTTTGATATATTTATTGTGTAAATGAAACTGAACTAACATAGACTAAAACTGTAGGTTGAAGTTCTTGGGTATGATTATTAACCAGAAAAACATTGCACAAGTACAAGTACTGGGATAAATGTATCCAGACTCCAACTCTTAATTAAAATAATGAAGGGCATTGAGATTAGTTTTTAAAAATGTGAATATCAGGCAGAATTGGTTGGTCCATAATCTTTTATCTCGTTTTTGTTTTAACTTACCATAATAAGTTTGTGCCTTTGTTTTGTTTTGTTTTTCTGGTTTAAAACCAGTCCATCTCTTTATATAGCATGTACAGACTTTTTAAAATCGGGGTATTTACTCTGGTAAAACAAATTGTTCTTTAATATATATTTATAGACAGAGTTTAATGTGAAAAGTACTTTAATCTCTTTGATTGCATTGTTGCCTTCGGTTGCTTTAACTTGTATAGGGTTGTGATGGTTTTTTTAATTTTTTTTTTATTTTGGGTTTGGTAGATATATGACCCCCCCTATATACAATTGTTGTGGAGGTGATTAACCAGACCCATTTTCTTGAATCTCAAGAGTTATGAAGGGGCGAGTGTGTGCTTGTGCGTGAAAGAGTAAGGGTGCGTGTGTGCATCTTATCAGCTGATATGAAAGGGCAGGAAGTCTGTTCTTGAATTTGCTGATAAGTAGGCTTTAAAATGTTTCATAATAGTACCTTTACAGTTGCTGCAGAGGGAATAACTTAGCTTTTATTCTTTTAATGGCACATGAAGCAATAAAGACTTCTACATTTTGATAATTTTCAGTTGTGAATAATTCATATGTATTTTTTTTTAAAACTTGGAAGGCTAGTAGAAATTAACATTTTATTTAACGGTGCTTTGGTTGAGAATGTGTTTCAATCTGTCTTAATTCACCTTGACATTTCCAAACATCTATTTGGCAGTGCTGCACACACACACACACACACACACACACTTTAAAAATAGATTATGCACCCTTCTACTATACCCTTTGAATTACCTCTGCTAAGAAATGCACTTGTTGAAGATTGGTGTGAACGAGTCAGTTTCACTTCTTAATTAGTTCTGGATTGATTTCCCCCCCCAAAAAATTATTTTCTTGCCCTTCCTTTAAAAGCGTGGAATATCTTTTAAATGTGCACTGTTGCTCTTATCAGATAAGTCAGCTATTGTATGGTAAATGTAATTGTTGGAAACATAATTGTCAAGCGCATGTGTTGTTATGGTGTTTTAAAAAATCATTTAAAATGTGTACATTAATAGCTGAAATTTCATCAGAGTGCTCCCCATTTCCATTAGCACTGTCAGCCAATATTGCTAAGGGATAGAACACTATCATTACAAAAATGTATGTTTTATATGAGCCATGTGGATCTTTATTTGCTAAACCTCTTTATTTTTTTTTTGTAAAAACTGTTTTGTATTCAGTTTAACATCTGAGCAACCACTGTGCATTGCCAAACTTCTACTGTCAAAGATAGAATTGAATCATATGTAATTTCTTTCTTTCTGTTGTTTTGAGCTTCTCTGTGTTTTCTGTGAGGCTCCAGGGGTATATTTTTGCACTGAAATCTAGTGTTAAAACACACAATTTTCAGCAATCCATTGTATCATTGCATTTATGCACCTGTGTGTTTGTACATTTTTGTATTTGTTAACTTATGAGTGATTTTTTTCAGTAAAAAGAATACATATTCAAGAACCAAGAAATGGTAATGATATTGCTTTATTTATGAGTGAATTACTAACCTGCAGTTCAGTGTAGTGAAGAGCCAGATTTATAGGCATGCTTTAATGCACAATTGGATTAATTTTACAATTTAAAAAAGATAATGCTTTTAGATTGTTAATTATTTGACTCAGTTTCCCTTTCATTACAGAAATCAACACATGAACTTCATTTATTAAACTTATTTATATTTATATGAAATTTAACTTTCAAATTTCTACTTTATAAATAAAAAATTGCTTTATTTTAAAAAAAAGATCATATAAACAAATCAAATTATTTATTGTTTGTACAAACGCCTAGATAATTTCAGTAGAATGTATGAAATAGAAAAGGCTTTCTATTCCCTGAAGTTTAATTTATCAATGATTATTGTATTTATCAACCTATGTTACTGACATTTTAAATTGGACCAGCCAGATATTTAAGAGGTGTCTTAATTTATTCCCAACATTTTCATAAGTACCTTTTTGGGAAAGTTTCTCCGATCTAATGGTAGTATAATTCTAGTTCTTAGCACTTAAGACTTATATACCACTTCATGGTGCTTTACAGCCCTCTGTAAGCAGTTTTACAGAGTCTGCATATTGTCTCCAACAATCTGGCTCCTCATTTTACTGACCTTGGAAGGATGAGTAAACCTTGAGCGGGTGAGGATCGAACTTCTGGCAGAATTAGCCTGCAATACTGCATTCTTACCACTGTGCCACCACAGCTCTTACTTATCTTCCTGCATTAAGCTTTTTATTCATAAAGTTCATGCCCCACATTCTGAGTATTTATATAAAGACACTTGAAATCCTTGTGACTTGGTGTGGTCCTTCTTGTATTTGCATCCTTGTTATTGGTTGCCGACATAGCCTGCATACTCCATTCAGTTCCATTCCCAGTACCATTTCAATTTAAAGTCCTCTGGATCATGTTAGCAAAGTACTTTTTAAACATCTTCTGCCCAATTCTTGTGAGATGCAGCTTCTCCCCTGCCAGGAGTCTCCTGTCTTGGAAACATGTTTTCCATAGTTGGTTGTGGCATTGTCCAGACACGGGTTGCTTCAGTCGGATCTGCTGCTGGCTGAATCATAGTTTTTTGACCATGCCCCTTGCTCCTCGCTTTCAAGCCCAGTTTTGACTCAGTCGGCCTGAGAGAAACATCTGCAGATCTGGCTCTCAGCCCAGGTCTGTTCAATCACACTTAATAGTTGTGAGTTTTTTGACCTTTTATTTTATTTTTTTATCCTATTTTTATTTTCGAATTTCTCACTGATTTTTTTCAAGGGTACCGGTCTACTAGGCTAGCTAGCTAGCTATTTATTTATTTATATACATACATACATACACACACACACCTGCTGGTCTACCCAATCTTGGAACGACCTGGTCTACCAGGCTTCTCTTCGCTCCTGGTGACGGCCATTTTGGAAGCCCCATTCCCACAATTTTTTGTTTTTTCTTTTTGGTGAGGCTTTTACAGCCCTATATCACCAACGAAGGCGCAGGGGGCACAGATCACTGCACCACTAATGCTTTAAAGCAATATCATGGTAACAGTTCCAGGATCGCTAATTTTTGCCGCCGCCCTCAGCTCCCAGCACCGACGATCAGATGTAGGGGGGCTCTTTGAAGCGCTGCGGCATATTTAGACACAGTATTTGCCACTTTGCCACCAATGAGTCTAAAGCAGGGGTTTGGAAGCCTTTTTCTCTTCCCCTCATACCACCAACGAGATTTCTTCATTTAGAAGAGCTGCAAGGTTATTCCTTGCTGTCTCCCTGTGGCATATTCCAGCCATCAGTTCCTAGAATCGTGGCTGTGGAGGCACTTAATAGGGACTGTTTCTAGGGCCACCTGGACAGTCACCTCTGGAGCAGCGTTCATCCTGCTCACGTGTGAACTGGCAGCCATTGAGCTTAACGCCAGAGCAGCCACCATTTGTTTCTCTAAACTCCACGTGGTGAAAGTGAAACTAACTTCTCCACTGCAACATCTTGATCACCATGAGTATACTATCAAGATGGCGGATCGTTCTTCCCAAGGGGAGGGAACTACCATGTCCACATGAAAGAAAGCAACTTGCAAACACAAGCACCTTTCTAAAGCAGAGGAAAAGAATTTGAAAAGGAGGCACAAAACCTTAGAGAAGCAAATTAGCAAGGCAAATTTGCCCGGTAAAGAGGTTTCTCCTCCTCCATCAAGCCCCCCTCCCTGTTCCTGCAGTTAACCAAGCCTGGTCATCAGAAGGAAAGAGGGAGGGATTCTTCTTCAGGAAGAACAAGGCACACTCCAAAATCCCTTTGTAAGCCAATTGATTACTCCTGCAACTCCTGATTCTGGTAGACATGTGGCAACAGCAGCTTCTGCAAGGGGATCTTCCTTGTCAGAACAAACCCCTGAGGACCCGTTTAAAAATCTACCAGAAGGATTGAAGATATTAATTGATCAGGCCATCACTTCCCACGTGGCAGCTGCCTTTCAGGGTCATCACTCTGGCTCAACAATTTCAGAGCATTCTGCTATAATTAGAGGCTCCCCTGCAGTTAGCCTTACTAGCTCTCATTCTCCTGCAGTTTCTAGAGCAAGTGAAGTTTTTGCCTTTGAGGAAGAACGCCACTCTGATTTATCAGATGATGAGGGGGTGATTCAAGACCAACCTGCCTTTACAGGTTTATTTCCCCCAAATAAATTCAAGTCCTTGTTGCATAAGGCACGAATCACTGCTGTATTGAAAGAGGATGATTACCTCAAGGAAATGCAGGAAGCTCAACAGGGACAATCACAGGGCCATTTTTCTGGGCCGCCTCCTGAACAGTGTTTTATTCCAACCCCACAACTATTCATAGACATGGTTAAAAAACAATGATCTAGTCCTGCAACCATGTCTTCCGCACATGGTTCAGATAGAAAAAATTGGGGGAAAAAATAATATACTGTAGCACCCAAGTTTGCTCAATTATTACAGGTTCCCCCAGTGGACAGCCCTGTAGCAGCTCTTTCCTCCTCATCTTCCTATGTGGCAGGGGATACATCTGAAGGTCTACGATCAGAGGATAAGAAATTGGAATTCCTTTTCAAAAAGAATCATCAGGCTGCAGCATGGGCAATTCAATTGGCTTCCTCGGGCTCATTTTTTAATCAAACCACCATCATTTGGCTTCAACAATTACAAGCAAGGGTGCCCCAAGTGAGGTTCGCCTCCATCAGGATATTAATAAAATCATAGCTGCCACTCAATTTTCAGCTGATGCTACTCTAAATTTGGCCAAGTTTGCATCTAGAGCCCTAGCTTCTATAGTGTCAGCCTGCAGGCTGCTCTGGCTCCGCCAGTGGCCAGCAGATCTTAGGGCCAAATGACGTTTGGCTGCAGCTCCTTATTCAGCAGAAAAGCTGTTTGGTGAATCGCTTGATCCTCTTCTTATTGAAACACGTGACAAGCGAAAGGTTCTGCCTTCGACATCTAAACATTCTGACAGAAGGTCCTCTCCCTGTTACAGGAGAGCATATTTGCGTTCCTATTCCCAAGGAAGCCCCTCCCATCAGGGTTATCTTCAGGGAGCAAACTGGTCTTTGGACCGTCAATCCTTTTGAGACAGGAACACGCAATTCCCGCAGTCTAAATGGTCTTTTTGCTGCTCTGGCTACCATCAATCCCACAGCTGTAAATGACTCACCGCCCAATCCTTTCATTGGAGGCCGCCTGGCCCTCTTCACGGACAGGTGGAAAAGCTCAACCCCAGATCTCTGGGTCCTCTCGGTGGTAAAATTTGGCCTTCCCCTAGAATTCCTCTCCGAACCACTTCATTCAATGCCCACCTTCCAATAGCAAGTCCAGACATCAACTGATGGACCAAGCTGTTCAACACTTCCTGCAAATACACGCCATAGAGGAGGTTCCCCACAGTCAGTGGAAACAGGGCTATTATTTCATCCTGTTCATGGTTCTGAAGCGGTCGGGGGGTGGAGAGCGATTCTGGATTTAAAATCTCTCAATTCATACATAGTTTATCGCAGATTCAAAATGTGTTCACTAACCTCTATTCTTCAAGGGAGAGGCTTACTTTCACATTCCTATTCTGCCAAAGCATTGGAAGTATCTACGTTTCAGCTACGCTGGAAAACATCTGCAGTACCAAGCTCTTCCCTTCAGGCTGGCCTTGGCCCCAAGGGTCTTCACAAAGGTCCTGGTGGTCGTAGCAGCCCATCTAAGGCTGAAACCGGTAAGACTCCAAGCTTATCTGGACGACATTCTAATTCAGGCTCATTCTTACGACCAAGCCTTACATAATCTGGACCTCACAATTTGAACCTTGAACGACCATGGGTTCCTGGTCAACTACAAGAAAAGCCAGTTAGTTCCGGTCAACAGAATTGTCCATCTTGGTGCCATCATCGATGCAAGTCAGGGAGCAGTCTACCTATCCTTGGAACGGCGGTCCAACATACAGGACTTGGTGACCCAGATTCACAAAAAACCGTCAGTCCCCTTGGCCACCTTGTCCAAACTCCTAGGCAAGATGGTCTCCTGCATTCAGATCATTCCCTGGGCACGCCTCCACGCTCGACACATACAGTGGTTCCTGCTTCCTTTCCAGCGGAAATGTCAGGCTCACACCATGGCCACAGTCAGAGTTCCCCTCTCAGTCAGGCAATCGCTACATTGGTGGACATCGCCTTCTCTAGACAAGGGGTGTCTCTTCATGAATCAAGACAGATTGGCCTCACTACAGATGCCAGTCTGGCTGGCTGGGGAGCCCATCTCGACTCACACGTAGCTCAAGGATGCTGATCAGCAACAGATCTGTCCAACCCTATCAATTGGCTAGAGTTGAAGGCCATTCGCCTAGCTTTCAGACATTTTCAACAGTTTGTACAAAACCTCCATGTCCTGGTATTGACAGACAACATTGCTGCAAAGGCGCATGTCAATCATCAAGGGGGGACTCGCTCGAGGCGCCTCATGGAGGAATCCTTTCATCTCGGCAAGTGGGCTGAGCAATATCTCCTCTCCATTTGAGTGGACCACATAGCGGGGATGGAGAACACCCAAGCAGATTTCCTCAGCAGGACCCAGGCGGGCAACGCCGAGTGGCAGATCCATCCAGACATATTCCAACAGATATGCAACAGGTTCGGGATTCCGACCATAGACCTCTTTGCAATGAACCTGAACACTCACTGTTCAGGTTCATTGCACTGAACTTCCTCGCTTCTTCTCAAGGTTCCCGACACTGGGAGCAGAAGGGGTCAACGCTCTCCAACTCAAAGCCACCAGGTCTTCACTATGCCTTTCTGCCATTACCTCTAATCCAGGCCCTGCTTCGGAAGGTCATCACCGACAGGGGGGAGATTATCCTCATGGCTCCACACTGGCCACGTCGGCCATGGTTTGCGGACTTTATCTGTTTCTCCATATCACAACCTTGGAAGATTCCATCAGACCAGATTGTTCTGCACCAAGGGGTCCTGATTCATCCAGAACCTCAGTGGCTCCAACTGACTGCCTGGCACTTAAAAGGGTCCTCCTGAGACAGGACAAGTATTTGGATAGGGTGATCCACACCATACAAGCCTGTAGACGTAGGTCCACAGTTAGGCTCTACAATATCACCTGGCTAGCCTTTTATAGATGGTGTAAGTCCCGCCAGGTCAACCCTCTTTCAGCCTCCCCTCCCCAGATCCTTGAATTCCTTCAGGATGGCTTGGACCGCGGTCTGGCCCATAGCACCCTTCAAATGCATGTGGCGGCACTATCTACGGCCTTGTCCAGTACTACCGGACAGCCACTTACTCAACACCCAGTTATCAAAAAGTTCCTAAGAGGAGCCAGGCTTTTACGGCCCTCCTCAATTCATAGATAACCCACTTGGGATTTGCCCAAAGTCCTTAAAGCATTAACTGAGGCTCCCTTTGAGCCCCTCCGCACCGTCTACCTTCGTTTCCTCGCTCTTAAAGTAGCCTTCCTAGTGGCCATAACGTCAGCCCGCCGCATATCTGAGCTGGCAGCCCTTTCTGTTAGAGAAGATCTTTGTCTCTTCAGACTTGACACTGTTGTCTTGCGTCTGGACCCCTCCTTTATCCCTAAAGTAAATTCTCTCTTTCACAGGGCTCAGGAGGTTATTCTCCCTAACTTTTGTCCACGGCCTTCTCATGACTTGGAGCGGAGGTGGCACACCTTAGATGTGCAGAGGGCTCTAAAGATTTACATTAATAGCCATTAATTAATAAGCCTGAGTGGCGTAGGAGGCTAATGCCTCCTACTAAGGCAGCATTTAACATCCAGCTGCCTGCAATTACTGCAAGTTCAATTCTTACCAGGCTCAAGGTTGACTCAGCCTTCCATCCTTTCTAAGGTGGGTAAAATGAGGGCCCAGATTGTGGGGGCAATAAGCTGACTTTGTATAAAATATACAAAAATATGAAGGCTATTGCTTAACACATTGTAAGCCGCCCTGAGTCTCCGGAGAAGGGTGGCATATAAATAAAATTTTTTAAAAAATAGAACTGCCCCTTTCAGAAAACCTGAGGCCTTATTTATTTCCTTTTTGCCAAATTCCCTAGGATATAAGGTCTCTTCTGTGACAATTGGTCACTGAATCAGAGCTTGCATCATCTCGGCATATCAGGCCCAGGCAATTCCTGTTCCCAGTCGCATTACTGCTCACTCCACATGGAGTGCTACTACCTTGGCGACATGGGCAACTCAGGCCTCCCTTGAGGAGATCTGCAGGACAGCCACCTGGTCCACTCCTTCACCATTTATTCGCCATTATAAGTTAGATGTTTTTGCTTCTGCTGAAGCGTCATTTGGCAGGAGGGTGTTGCAACAGGTGCACCAAGCAGGGATCTCTTCAGGCCCTTCGGCATCCCGCCCTTAGGACTGCCAAAACTTTGGTATGTCCCATGTCTGGACGATGCCACAACCAACTATGGAAAATGGGCATTGGTCTTACCTTGAATGCCTGTTTTCATAGGAGTTGTGGCATTGTCCAGCCCCTCCCTCTGTCTCCGGGCCTGTACAAAATATTTTTGCCACTGTTCAAGGAGTTTATTTTCCAGTTGTCCTGTTGGACCGATTTTCTATCTCTGACGGTGTTGGTTCCTGTTGGAGATCTTTCTTGTGGCCCTTCTTTTCCAAAACTGAGCCTGAAAGGGAGAAGCAAGGGGTGTGGTCAAAAAACTATGACTCAGCCAGCAGCAGATCCAACTGAAGCAACCCATGTCTGGACGATGCCACGACTCCTATGAAAACAGGCATTCAAGGTAAGACCAATGCCCATTTTCTTATTAAAATCTAAACCATTCCTGTTGGCCTTGTCTATGTAGCCAGATGGCTACACTTCTTGCTCTTATTGGGCCACGTGGATGGATGGATGGATGGATGGATGGATGGAATGAAAAACAGGGAAATGTCAACTGTGTCCCAGCTCTGTCACCTTTCTGCTATTACTCTTTGTCATCATAGTCAACTTTAAGGCTTTGGCTGGCTGTGTCATATAGAGCAGAGGATATTTATCAATGGGCTTTTTATCTCATGAATGCCACACCTTTCTCTTGCTTGACTGATCACCAGAGAGAATCTAGCACCTGTTTCTTTCAATAGGGGGTTTCTGATTATCACTACCATTAAAGTAGAGACAGGAATCATTCAGTTTTATTTTTAAATTTTGATTTAATTTGCTCTGGACTCCTACAATTTGAAAATAAAAAGTAGAGAAAAAATCTAAAGTGTCTAGACAATAATAACCCATAATGGGTTTAAAAAAAAATGCACCTAACAGGGCTCCATGGCCATGTACTTCAAAGCCTGGGAGAAGAACCATGTTTTTAAGGACGACTGGAACATCCTTAGGGGAACTTTAGGGGGATATCATTCTAGAGTGCAGATACCGTAACAAAAATGGTAAAATTCCTGGGTCGGGTAGAAGGTGTTAAATTGAAGAAAACTCGGAGACATATTTATGTTTACTGTCCTCATGTATGTGATTATTTTTAATATTTCAGAAGTAATGGTAGTTATGACAAATTTTCCTGATTCTCATTGTTCACAGGGCTTTTCTATCAGCTTGAAAAGTGATTTGGGAGCAAATTAACATTGATTTGAATGTAGAATTATCCTTTACCTTTAATGAAGAGGGCTTTTATTAAAATCACTAACCCATTGAAGCTTTTTTTTAGAATTATGGCTAAAATATTGTCAGACTGAAAAACTAACAACATGTAATGGAACAGAGATTTCACAATTGCCTAATGCTCCTAACAGAGAAAGGGTTGTCGGCTATTTTACATTTGACAAAGATGGACGAGGAGGAATAACGAATTCAGAGCAGCATAAAGCAAGCCACAACCTCAAATACAGGTAGTCCTCAACTTAAAACCATTTGCTTAGTGGTTACAATGGCATTGAAGTTACAATGGCATTGAAAGCAGTAACTTATGACCGTTTTTAGCACTTATAAACATTTCAGCATCTCCATGGTTACATGATCAGAATTCAGCTGCTTTGTCAATTGACTCCTATTTATGACAGTTGCAGTGTGTCCCAGGGTCTTGCAATTCCCTTTCACAACCTCTGGACAAGCAAAGTCAATGGGGAAGCCAGATTCGCTTTAACCACCACATTACTTAATAACTGCTTAAGAACTGTGGCAAGAAAGGTCATAAAATGGTGCAAAACTCACTCAACAACTGCCTTGCTTAGCAACAGAAATTTTGGGCTCAGTTGCAATCGTAAATTGAGGACTGCATTAAGTTGGAGATGAGTTGGGCTATTTGCATGCACAATGTCTAGATGCTAAGCTCTTTTCTGACTCCAGAGACTGGTATGAGAAGGGATTCGCTGGTCTCTGTTTAATACTTTGGGTGTTTAACTAATCAGATTATCCAGCAATATGGATGTAATTAGAAAGGATCTATTTATTAGCTTATGGAGCCTTATACGTTTTTATCATTTCTTTTTTCTCAGCTGATGAGCTTGTGATGTTTTGCATGAGATATTTTACTGGGGGAGGGTGGGAGAAGCTTGTGGTTTTCAAACTGTGCTTTTTTTGTTTCACTCATGCCTTATTTTTTGCTTTCTGCATCTCCCATTTGCACACTGCACAAATGCTTTATGTTGCTTTTAAATTGTAATATATATGTACAGTAATAATGATCAGCCAATACCTGTGACTTCAGGAAATGGAATAAACCAAAGAGATACACAAATGCTATGTACTGTAGTTGTGATTCAGAGCCAGCCAGAGATTTACAGCCTAGATGACAACGTCAAGGTATCTATTAGAGGAAAGAAAGCTTACTTCAAAAAAACAAGAAAAACTTGCACAAAAAAGAAAATAAAATATTTTGTTTCACAAAGTTTCACAATGGAGACTTAACAGTAGTTACAAAGAAATCAGCATACCCAAAACAGGGTGCTATCAAGGCAATGAGATTCCTGGGAGGTGGATGATTTTTTTCTGTGTGCAACTTTGCTGCAACAGAAGTAAGACCGCTATCTGTGCCTGAACTAGTTAATTCAACATGCAATTTAAATGAGAAAGTTTTAGATCAGATGTGTACCTGTGGCCAATATTAGATAATTAGTAGGCAACTTAGAACATTTTGGAATACCCTGTTCCTTACACTGCACACAAAATATTTAGGAGGAAATTACTTCAGAATTCATGCAAGCAGAGCACCCCTCTATTTCTTATCCAAAATATGCTGTTGTTTTAAACTCCATGTATTCTATGTATCAACTCACAGTGCAACTCTTTATAAGTAGCAACATTTTTTTAATCCCATGAAAAAAAATAGACTGCTTTAATAAATGGCAGCCAAGCATAGTGTTCAAACATCATAATATCTTGTAAATAATACGTTTACTACACCAATAAGCTTCATCTTTCAGGATGTGGCTTGAATGTCTGCCAGGGTTTCTCTGTTCACTTGTTACTCATTTCTTTTCTGCGCTCTGCATTCCAGGGTCTGCAGGAATGCAAAAGATTTTATTACTAGCTTTAGCATAGTTTGGAGGGATTGGGAAGTGTGTAAAAGTGATTTATGTGTGTCATCTGTTATCCTAGCAGTCTTAAGCAAATGACTTTAAAACGGGCTTGATTGTAAGGAGTCTCAGACTAAATCCCTCAGAAGCTACCGGTTGCCTAAGTGAAACATACTATGTACTGAAATAGTGAATTCTATAATATTGAGGACCTGTATACTGCACGAGTCAAAAAGAGGGCAATATTTATGGACATAAATTGTTTCAACCCCTACCCTCAAAACGACGCTATAGAGCACTGCACGCCAGAACAACTAGACACAAGAACAGTTTTTTCCCGAACGCCATCACTCTGCTAGATAAATAATTCCCTCAATACTGTCAAGTTATTTACTAAGTCTGCACTACTATTGATCTCATCATTCCCACCACCCATCTCCTTCCACTTATGACTGTATGACTGGTTTTGTTGCTTGTGTCCTTACGATTTGTATTGATATTGTTTCCCGATTGCTTGTTTGTACTCTATGACTATCATTGGGTGCTGTACCTTGTGATTCTTGATGAACATATCTTTTCTTTTGTGTACACTGAGAGCATATGCACCAAGACAAATTCCTTGTGTGTCCAATCACACTTGGCCAATAAAAAGTTCTATTCTAATATGACTAAGTTCCACTATAGTTAGATTTCATTTAGTAGAAAATCTAACATAAACTCACCCATTATTATTTAGTAAGTATAAAACAAGATGTGATCGCTTGCAAACTGATCAACCCACCCATAAATTACATTGTAATTTGACATTGTATATGTACATATGTACATATATTGTACATTGTATATGTACATGTGTACATATTTTGAGCTAAGCCATAATACAGTTTGCTGTGGAAACAGCAAATCATTAGGCTTTGTGAATCACAGTGTATGGTTTAGTATGGTTTGATTAATAAACTATAGTTAAATCATAGATATGGGAAATGAGTGAAGTGATATGTATGAAGACATATTTCCTTATATCTGTCATTGATTTTCCACTATTTTTTTTTCCATACAGCAGAGGAACAATAGGTCTACCTACCTACCATAGGTATTCTTTCTTTTTTTAATTCAAGATTTTTATTTTATATTGTTTATACATACTGCGTTTTCCTGAAAAGACCCTGTCTTATATGGCAATAAGCGCTTGGCCTTATTGCCATGCGCTTAAAAGCCGATTATTATCAGGGGATGTCTTATTTTGGGGAAAACAGGGTATCAATGTGTGAATAGTGTGGTATCTGGGTATCATACATTTCAGTACAATAAACATAATATTATTAAAGGTAAAGATTCCCCTCGCACATATGTGCTAGTTGTTCCCAACTCTAGGGGGCGGTGCTCATCTCCGTTTCAAAGCTGAAGAACCAGTGCTGTCCGAAGACATCTCCGTGGTCATGTGGCCGGCATGACTAAACACCAAAGGCACACAGAATGCTATTACCTTCCCACCAAAGGTGGTCCTTATTTTTCTACTTGCATTTTTTACAAGCTTTCGAACTGCCAGATTGGCAGAAGCTGGGACATGTAATGGGAGCTCACCCTGTTATGCGACACTAGGGATTCAAACCGCTGAACAGCCAACCTTTCGATCAACAAGCTCAGCGTCTTAGCCACTGAGCCACCGCGTCCCTATAATATTATCACTCCTAGTTATTACATTTCATTTTCATTTTTTCATATACACATATCTCTTACTATCACCCTTCAGAACGCAACGTGCTCTGCGCATGCGGTAGCAACCCACCACTGCAAAAATTCATCCTTCAAACTTTCATTATTCATTACCTCAATATACACCCCAGTACCAATCACAATCATTAATACATAATTCTATGATAAAGATTATAATTCTATTAATACACATGTGTATTAAAATATATTTTCATTATCTAATCACCTATTTTTTATTTCTAATGTAATTCTGTTAATATGTATGTTTACTTTAAAATATATTTGAAATATGTTCTTTCATTATCTAATCACCCATTATTTAGTTCTAATATTTCACTGCTAATCATATTTTTATGCATCTTTAATATTTCAAATTCTAGTTTCACATTGTTTTGTTCTCACCATAGGTATTTTTATGCTGTTTGAAGAGCTCACAGTCTAATGTCAATAGAGGACTACCTAACTCAGGGGTGTAAAGCTCATGTTGTCACAGCAGTGTCATGTGACATATCGGAACTTTTTTTCCCCTTTGCTCAACCGGGTGTGGCCAGATCTGTGGGCCGAGAGTTTGACAGCCCTGATCTAACTGCTACATTTCAGTACCTGGTGACTATAGGACTACTTCAGGATGGAAAAGGCCCACCTCTATGTCTAGCCAACATTTATCCCTGGCTATTGATCGTTTCAACAATGTATAGTTAGGAAGAGGCAAGGCTGAAATTTATTATGGTTGGTCAGAGTCAGCCTGAAGTTTAGACTGTATCTGTCTTATAGTGAGATAGTGCTTATATTCTATACTACAATATTGGCATCTTTTAATACTTGTGCTAGGTGTTTCTTTGTAATGCAGGCAACCTTATTATATTGTTTTTGTGCTGCTCTAGATGTTCAGTTATTCTTTGTTTCAATTCCTGTTTTTTTTCCCCTAGAGGGCTTTCCTTTTTCTGAGGAGAAGACAGAGAGATGGTTTGAGAATGAAAACGATTCAATATCTAGTCCTTTATTGCAGATTCCCTCTGGTTTGCCTCTACAATCTGAGCTGCTTGTGGCAAGGCTTCAGTTTCTTTGCCCTGGGTAGATCTTTGCAGTTTGATTCTATTTCTGTGAACACTTTATTTCTATACTGTGCTAAAACCATAAATTGACACTGATGTCCTAGTTTCTGTTATTTCCTGGACCTGGTGCATTGGCTTCATATGTACTAACTTTCAATTCTTGTTGACTTTACAAATTGTAACAGCAAATAATTATTACTTTTTTGTTACCAGTCTTTATATATTTAAAATGAGTAAGCAACATTTCTTCTCGTAGCCCTACAGTTGCTGGCCCTGGTTGCTCAGTCAATAATCCTAAATCCTGTAATTCACTTGTCACTAGATATCCGACATCTCCAACATTTTGTTGACTCAGCCAACAACTGATTTAGAAACGGGTTTGTAAGTTACATATCTGACTCCTCTGATGTCTCTGGTGAAACCTATCCAGTACAATTGAATCTCTAGCATAGTTCTCATCTTCCTCAGATTGTGCATGGATAGCATTTTTGTCTAAATTTACTTGGTGATAGTCTAATCCAGGTTTGCTTAATTTCAGGCATTTTAATCTGCCTTGGGCCTTCCACTTATGGCCTCTTTTTAACCCTATGGCTCCCCTGCTAAAAGCCTCTTTTCTAAACCCTTATATATGGAAGCTCTGTTCCAAAGTTATCTGTTCTTCTCAGTTCTTCCCAAGTTATACTGACGTCAGTCCAGAGCAGGAAATGTTATGCCTTGTGAATAAGAATGCTCCTTTTCTCTGAAGTTAAGATAGCATTAAAAAGTAAATCACAAGGTTCTTTCAAATCTCCACTTCTTATTTTGATTACCACAAGGTCTGGAAATATTTCTGGAAATATAGGCATGATTCAGAGCACGGTCTACTTCTTCTCAAATATTTAGTCTTTTTGCTAATGCTTTTTTCCTTCTAATGTTTTGATTTTTTTTAACAATATATTGCAGTTCCAGTGCAATGCCATACCAAGAACAATGACCCTATTCCCTACACACAGCCTTCAGTTAACATTTTAGATGGATTGTTGTACAATGAGTTCTTCAACCATGGTTTTTGGAACAAAATGCCCAGATAGCTTAAACTAAAAATGAAAGAAGAAGAAACATTGGCGACAAAATCTAAGTGCTTACTATTTTCATTTTCACTGAACTATTGTTCTCCTATAAGCTGCTAAATGCTGTTTTCTTTTCTTTCTTTTTTTCTGTGCAAAACTATTGTAGCCATTTCCTCCCTGTAGGCTACACAAAGAAAGGAGATCAACAAAAAATTCATCACCATGACGGCTATTCTAGTTCTAGAACTACTATATTAATATTCATTTATCTCTGTTTTCTGCCCTTTGGCCAGTTAGCTAACTCTTAGTAGACCTGCCCTCTTAATCCCAAATTTATTATTATTATTTGTCAGATTTATATGCCGCCCTTCTCCCGTAGGACTCGGGACGGCTCACAACAATAAAACAACCCGACAACAGATAAAAATCAAATAATATTAAAAACCAATTTAAAATCCCCAAATCCCCAAATTAAAATCCACGGGAGATCAGGGAAGTCGCTGAAAGAGCCATGTCTTTAGGTCAGTGCGGAAGGGTGGAGGTTGGGGGCCATCCGGAGCCCGGTGGGCAACCCATTCCAGAGGGTTGGTGTGATCACAGAGAACGCCCTCATCCTGAGGACTGCCAGCCGACACTGTCTGGCCGAGGGGACCCGGAGGAGGGCAGCCCTATGTGACCGCACTAGGCGGTAGGAGGCCAGTAGGAGGTGATCCTGCAAATACCCCGGGCCCATGCCATGTTTCCTTTCTGACAGATTTCATAATATTTTACCACAACTGCATTTTTATTTTGTTTCTACCATGTTTCCCTGAAACTAAGAACCTGTCTTATATTTTTTTGAATCCCAAAATAAGCACTTGGCCTTATTTTCGGGGAGGTCTCATTATTTTGGGGTGTGTGGAGCGAGATGGGGATCCTCTTGCCGTCTTACCTGATTTCCAGCTCTTGTCTCCCTAACCCACACCAGAGGAAATAGTGGCAACCGTCTGCGCATGCATTTACATATTTTTGGGGAGGGCTTATTTTCAGGAAAACGTGGTAAGTTGAAATTTATATTTATTTTGTAACACCAGGTACAATGCCTATGCCTAGTTTCATATTGATG
Organism: Ptyas mucosa; assembly: GCA_012654045.1. Classification (NCBI taxonomy): domain Eukaryota; kingdom Metazoa; phylum Chordata; class Lepidosauria; order Squamata; family Colubridae; genus Ptyas; species Ptyas mucosa. The sequence continues at coordinate 13,685,173 of WNWU01000162.1, read as the reverse complement.
ATGATATTGATTTTTTTCTCTTTTTTTCTTTATATATTTTTACTCTGGTTCATTGTTTTTGCATTTCTTGTAGCTCGTGATTTTTTTGTTTTGTTTTTTGTCATTTTCTACCTTAAAAGAAGTAATGCATCTCAAAATTTAACTTGCCCAAATGTCAGATGGATGACCTTGCCCAAAGCATTTTGTAAGACCAGATACAAAGAATCAGTGGATCATCTCTACTTAGGTAACTCCTTGATCTCTTGTTCACTTTCTAGGCATGCCAAGAAGCCTAAGGGAAGGGAGGTGTGGAAGATCTGGCCAGATATACTTAGGACTCCCAAGGGAAGAACCCAACCGGGGAGCCAGGGTGGAGGGTCACACCCTTCCCAGTCCTTCTTTACAGCTCCCAGCCAGAGATGGTGAGGTGTGTGGGCTGTGAGAAAGGCTGAACATGAGCTGGCAGTCACCAGATTGCTTGCAGAAACTCTTTTCTGTTATTTCCAATTCTACATGTTGTTCTTTCCAGCATTGGAAGGAGGACGAGACAAAAGAAAGGGAAAAGAATGATGCTTATTTAAAAAAAAACTAAATACACTTAATCCTTGATTTACAACCATACATTTAGTGACCATTTGGTTACAATAGCACTGCAAAAAGGGTTTTCACACTTACGAACTTGCAGCATTTCTCCATGGTCTAGTGCCGTGATGGCCGTGTGCCACAGGTGGCACGTGGAGCCATATCGGTGGGCAGGCGAGCTCAGCTTCGGCATGCATGCGAGCGCCAGCCAACTGATTTTTGGGCCTTCTGGGCCCACCAGGAATCAGGAAACACACTGTTTCTGGCCTCCGGAGGGCCTTTGGTGGGGTGGGGAAGGCCGTTTTCACCCTCCCCAGGCTCCTAGAAAGGCTCTGGAGCCTGAGGAGAGCGAAAAACAGGCCTACTGGGCCCACCAGGCCATCGCGTGCCAAAAGTGGGGGGGAGCATGGGGGGCACATAGAATTATGGATGTGGGCACATGTGCGTGTGATCCCACCATGCTCCCCCCACATTTGGCACGTGATGGCAAAAAGGTTAGCCATCACTGGTCTAGTGATTCAATTCAAACGCTTGGCAAAATTTATGTCAGTTGCATAAACGGGTCATGAGATCCCCTTTTGCGACCTTCTGACAAGCCAAGTCAATGAGGAAGGCAGATTCACTTAGCAACCGCTTTATTAACTTAACTGCAGTGGTTCCACTTAACAACTGTGACAAGAAAAATCATAAAATGGGGCAAACTCGCTTAACAGCTGTCTCGCTTAGCAAGAGAGATTTTGGGCTCAGTTGTCGTAAGTTGAGGACTATCTGTATATAGGCACTCCTTGTTTGTTTAACAATCACAACCAGGACCAGCAACTCAGTCTCTAAGCAAAGCGGTCACCAATGAAACATCACAGTTTTATGATTTTACTTCAACTTTCCTTTAAGACTCCAAAGGTCGTAAATGCAAGGATTGACCACAAAGTTATTTATTGCAAATGGTCACTTAATGAGACAGTTGCTAAATAAGAACTACCTGTAGTTCCAAATCAAAATTACCCTAACAAAAAAGTAGAAGAGCAAGTCTTCCCTAGCCATTAATATCCACTTTGCTGTGAGACAGGGGAGGGGGCAGGATGCACTATGGCCATCTTTTCCTACCCTTCCTTATAAAAATGTCTTCTTGGACCATTCTCAACTAAATAAATCCTTTTATTTTGACTGGTTGTGGTATTATACTGGAACTGGGAGATCCAAGTTCTACTCCACCTTCAACAACCTTTGCAAATGGAAGCTCACTGTGTGAGTCTTAGCACAACCTACCTCACTGGGCAAAATACATTTCCCCTCTTACCTTCAAAATTTAAGTAAGCATCACACTTCTCTGATGCATACAACTTTCTCCATCCTTTTCTCACATCCACACCCACACACGTTTTCCCAAACTTCTTTCTCTGCTCTGCCCTGCCCTGCCCTGCCCTTCCTCTTCCACACTCACACCCACATATATTTTCTCCCCACTGATCAGTCATACACATGATCTATCTCTCTCTCTCTCTCTCTCTCTCTCTCTCTCTCTCTCTCTCTCTCTCTCTCTCTCCCTCTCTCTCTCTCTCTCTCTCTCTCCCCCCCTCCCTCCCTCCCTGCCTACACACAATTGCATTGACTCCAAGTCCCATCTTCTATCTACTTCCCCAAATACGCAAATGAGGTAAGCCAACTCTCCCATGGTCTCAAGTATCAGAACTATCCCAGCTGAAATATCAAATCTTATGGATTCAGACCACTTGTCCCCAACACCCCAACTATCTAAGGGACTCCACAGACTCCCTAAGACTGAAATCCATGAGAAATCGTCTCCCCAAGATGGCTTTCTGCCTGTAGTGTGTATAATGTCACACATCAGTGACTGGACCTGACTAATTTCTTTCTCCAAAATCTTCGGAAAAACCAGTTGCCAGAGCTTATTCTCGCATCTTGCTAACTACCCCGCTAACTTTTCAGGGACATAGCCAATTCTTTGTCTCATCCCTAGCCTTTTCTACAGATAGCCCAAATTTGTCCTTGCTGCTCTAGTTTTAAAGTAGTATTTTTAATCTTTCAAGTCAAGTCTTGCAATAGGAAGGTTTTCAAGATGGCACAATCAGGACTGGATCTTGCTGAACTCCTGTTGACTAGTTGAAGCTGTTATGGGCTCCTCATGTCCCTCTGGTCACTTATCTGTGTCTTCCATGTGCATTTTGGCTTAATTATAACTTTATAATTATATAATTTAAATTTATAATTTTATTAGTTTTCTTAATACTTCTGATAAACAAAATAGAAAAACAAGGTGTGAAAACCCAAACTATCCATTAAGGGGAAAACCCCTCAATAATAAAGATTAAGCATCTATTTTTTGTTAGTTGCGAAGTCATGTCCGACACATCACGACCCCATGGACAACATTCCTCCAGGCCTTCTTGTCCTCTACCATTCTCTGGAGTCCATTTAAGCTCACGCCTACTGCTTCAGTGACTCCATCCAGTCACCTCATTCTCTGTCATCCCCTTCTTCTTTTGCCCTCAATCTTCCCCAGCATTAGGTTCTTCTCCAGTGAATCCTTCCTTCTCATTAGGTGGCCAAAGTATTTCAGTTTCATCTTCAGGATCTGGCCTTCTAAAGAGCAGTCAGGGTAGACCTTCTATAGGAGTAGCCGGTTTGATTGCCCTGCAGTCCAAGGGACTCGCAGGAGTCTTCTCCAGCACCATAGTTCAATTCTTTATATGCCAGCAAATTTGGAAAACTCAACAGTGGCCACAGGATCGGAAAAGGTCAGTTTACATTCCAAGTCCAAAGAAAGGCAATGCCAAATAATGTTCAAACTATCTCACCATTGCACTCATTTCACATGCTAGTAAAGTTATGCTCAGAATCCTACATAAATACTAAAAACAGCAATTTTAACACTGGAAGAATCAGTATAAGATATTAAATCTTTCCCTGCTTTACCAAAATAAGAAATCAGAACTCTGATAATGGATGGCCTGATATGAGGTTAAGATAGCCCCAGATCCTTAGAATCTAATCAACCCTTCTATCTCATGTAACCCAACCCAATGCAATCAATCCATCTGCTAGTTTGTTCCATAACATGCTTGTTCCCTAACATTCCCGCCCCCTCCTTTTAAAGCCTTTTTTCTGAAGCTACCAGAAAGAAAACCATTATTTCAACCTACTAGGCAGTTGCTAAGACTGGCAAGGAATAGGTGCGGTAGATGTTCTACTACAGGTTCACCTCCTTCCATGGTAGGAGACTTTAAAGATAGATTAGTTATGTTATCAGACATGAATAATTCCTGAAATCTCTGTTCACAAATCATAACATGATTGCCTGAATTGGAATGTAAGAATGAAGCCACCACTTCATTCTGAAGCTATGCTGCCAGGAAAAGACTTACGATGAAATGCAAGAGAGAAACTCGCCCTCTAAGCAAGGTTATGTTTCATACCAAGTCTTGCATGACAAACCCAGTAGTTTCTCTTTCTGATAATGCAAATAGTAGTTTTAGATTCCAGGCTGGATGGTCTTATGATCGAGAGGGAGAGTGTTCATATGACTGCACAAGTACAGCACTTTGTTTGTTGCTGGCCTACCACTCCCAACATCCCTCAGGGCAGGGAATGCTGGCTGAGGCCAATGGGGATATCTTAACATCGTGATCCCATGATGGGGATGACCGAAGGTGATACTGCATCTAATTTCTTTTTAAAAACTAAATAAAAACAACAGCCTGTTGGAGTCGTAGGGCTCGCTGGAGCCTACTCTTGGGATTTGGATTTTTGCTCCAGCATCTTCTCTCCACTAGGACAGTAAAGCTGGATCCCAATATAGGACTATCAGTTCAAAATAGCCATCCATGGTAAAAGAAGGCCAGCTGGTAACTGGGCTGCCTAGGGTTCAACTTGGATGCAAGCTTTGACCTAAGCATACCAACAGACAGCTAGCTCTGATAATCAATAGACACATAGACATTAACAACATCTATAGACTATGCAAAAGAGACAATCAACCAGCCCAAAAGAGAACAAGATTCTAGCACCTCTCCCCCAGTAATCAGCCCTCAAATCAGCATATATTATTATCTCCAAGCAGTGGTGGGTTTCAATTTTTTTTACTACCGGTTCTGTGGGTGTGGCTTAGTGGGCGTGGCATGGCTTGGTGGGTGTCGCTTGGTGGGCATGGCAGGGGAAGGATACTGTAAAATCTCCATTCCCTCCCCACTCCAGGGGAAGGTTACTGCAAAATCCCCATTTCCTCCCGATCAGCTGGGACTTGGGAGGCAGAGAATAGATGGGGGCGGGGCCAGTCAGAATTTTTACTACCAGTTCTCCGAACTACTCAAAATTTCTGCTACCGGTTCTCCAGAACTGCACAGAACCTGCTGAAACCCACCTCTGCCTCCAAGGTTAACTTCAGGCCAACAATCAAATAAGCAATACCCCAATCAAGAAACAGCCATCAGTAAACAGCCCAACCAAAGAATCTCTAAGACCGCCCCCACCCACACAGACAAGGAAGACACCAGAACATAAACTGACGGCAAACAACACTCCTTACTAGCACTGATGATGTTACCTAGGTAGGGTAATGAAACATCGGCAAGAAAATGAGCAAGCTCAGAGAGCACCAAGGACCCCTCATTTCAACCCTGAGCTACAAATATTCTCCTTTATTGAGACAGCTAGCTATTGGCGCATGATCATTTTATTATTTGACATCATGCATGAGTGTCCTTTTCTAGTTCAAAATTATATTTAATTCAGCACTGTGGTGCCAGAAAAAAGTTCCATTTTATTATGATTGCCATGATAGTGTACAGTACTAATGTAAACAAATTCAAAGTCTGAAATTGCACAGATCCGATTATTGTGCTGGGCCTACAGTGTTTGAAGATTGTTGTGTAGTTTTGCTCGAATCAGGCAGAAATACTGCAATGCTCTCTACATGGGGCTGCCCGTAAAAACCACTCGGAGGCTTCAACTGGTGCAGAATGCGGCCATGCAGGTAGTGATGGGAGTGTCAGGACACTCCCATGTTACACCCCCTCCTGCGCGACCTGCTTTGGCTACCGGTTGTCCTCCAGGTGAGATTCAAGGTGCTGGTTATCACCTATAAAGCCCTACATGGCTTAGGCCCAGGGTACCTGACGGACCATCTGCGGCCAGCGACAGCTCCCCATCGCCCGGTGTGTTACCACAGGAAGGGCCTCCTTGGAGTGTCATCGGCCAGGCAGTGCCATCTGGCGACTCCTAGGGAACGGGCTTTCTCTGTGGGTGCATTTACCTTATGGAATCAACTCCCCCTGGAGCTCCGGGTGGCCTCTGACCTGCGCTCTTTCCGCCATGACCTTAGAACATGGTTATTTCGCCAAGCCAGATGGGACTGAAGGGGCTTTTAAGGGGAGTTTTAATGGTTTTTAACACCTAATATTGATTTTGTTTTATTGCTGTGAGCCGCCCTGAGTCCTTCCCGGAAAGAGAGCAGCATATAAGATAGATAGATAGATAGATGGATAGATAGATAGATAGATAGATAGATAGATAGATAGATAGATAGATAGATAGATAGATAGACAAAAGTAATTGTATAGGTGTCCATCTAAAGCTCTGTCTCACCCTGCCTTTCCTTAATACTGGTAAATTTAGAGATAAAATGACTTTCCTACAAAATCTTTGTTCTTTTCAGGAGATGTTTGGATATCCTGTCTTGATCCATGTGTTAAGGACAGTTGACCTTGATGAACTAGCAATCAAACAAATGTCTTTACATTCAAGACTCTTAAACTCCAAATCAAGGAAAGATAGAATGGTTTCTATGGACACCAGTAGACACCAGGTCTCACTTTGTATTTTTCATGTTCCCTACTGCTTTACATTTTTATTTATTTCAATAGGGAATTGACTTATTGTAAAGCATGCTTTTGTAAAGCTTCCAACATACTTCTCAAAATGACTCTGTGTCACACATAGCTTTTATATTTGTTCTTGGAAAATAAAAATGATCGGTGGATATCTAGATACCCATTTAGAAAAATGATAAAGGTATGCAAAGGTAGCATTCAAGACAGGACTTGAAGCAGCAGAGAAGAATTTCACCAGTTTGTGTTCTGCAACTATGACAATCAATCTGTGACAGCACACTTACCATTCTTTTAATTCCAAATCTGACCTTTTCCCAATGCTATAAATTTCTCCTAGAAACAACAGGAAGAACATTTTTATGGGTGTCTCAGATAATTCCAAATCGGTTTTACTATTCTGCCTCTGAATCTGGTTAATCATGTACCAACAAGTTGTGATTACAGGCTGGATCTTAATTATTTTATATTCATACCACGTTTCCCCAAAAATAACACCCTGTCTTATATTTTTTTGAACCCTGAA
>WNWU01000162.1:13652546-13671701 GCA_012654045.1 Ptyas mucosa | reverse complement strand
ATAAAATATAAAATATAAAATATAAAATATAAAATATAAAATATAAAATATAAAATATAAAATAAAATATAATAAAATAAAATAAAAGGCCTGAAAAGCTGTAATGTTTTGAGTGAATGAGGCAATTGTGGTTTCTTCAAAAAGCCATAGTTAAACCATGAATAAATGCAGTGTAGAAACTCCAGCAAGTGGGGATAATTATTAAACCAGCCTTCCTCAGATGCTTTGGCTTACATCTCCGGTCATTCTACCCAGCAGGTCCAAGAGTTAAATATAATGTGTATTGTAAACAAAGGCTAGGCAGAATAAGGTTGAACTACAGGAGTTTGGGATTATTCAGTACAAAAAGGCTGCAATTACCTTTCTCTGTTTTATATGGGGGGAGGGGAATATATGCAAGGGAGATTGAATATGACTCTTGCTCATGCTGGGTGGGGATTCTGGGATTTATAGTTCTGATACATTTAGAACAGTGGTGGAATTCAAATTTTTTTACTACTGATTCTGTGGGCGTGGCTTGGTGGGCACGGTGTGGCTCGGTGGGCATGGCAGGGGAAGGATACTGCAAAATCCCCATTCCCTCCCACTCTGGGGCCAGCCAGAAGTGGTATTTGCTGGTTCTCCGAACTACTCAAAATTTCCGCTACCGGTTCTCCAGAACCTGTCAGAACCTGCTGAATAGCACCCCTGATTTAGAGGTTGCTAGAATCAGAAAGTGTGAATTTGAGTTTACTGGCATGGGAAAATACAACTTCATCTCCCCAGTTAGCCCCAGACCTTTTCAGATGATCATAAACCATCCCCAACTGGTCTTAAGCTATTAAATGGTTTGGTTACATGAACACGCTGTAATCTACAAGCCATAATCTATAGGTTAGCGTATTATGTGAAATCCACGTTTTGTAATTTATTAAATATATTATGGCTAAATAAATCAAATATTGGATATATGAAAACAATATTTCAGGTTTGTTATAAAGAAACGAAATGGGAGGAAATTACATATACTACTCCAGGAGACTGACAACATAAATCATTGCAATCCCAAACTTTCAATCTTTCTCCTATATCCAATTAGAGTCACATAATCATATTACCATTTCTCCCTATGGTTATGGGTCTGGGCTGGGGGAACCAGCATGAGAGGCCAATTAAGACGGAGTCTGTCTGCTAATTGTTTTGGTGTGAGCTTGGTCACCATTTAAATTTTTATATTTTGTATGTATATATTGTCTGTAGTTTGGGGTTTTCTTTCTTTCTTTTTAATTTATTGTGTGCTTATGTAATATACCACCCAGAGTTACATGTCTGAATTGGGCACCCTTATAAATCTTGAACTCAAAGAAATAGTGCAAGAATGGAAGATGTGGAGAGACCTGGCTCATAGAATCTCCAAGTTGGACACAACTAAATGGATAGCATCATTTTCATCATAAATCTTGAAATTAATAAACACCTGTATACGCCGTTATCTGTTTTACCACTCTGCTTATCTTGCATGAATTGAACCAGCCTTCTTCAAACATTTCAGATGTATTGAACTCCAGCTGCTAATCTTCCAACTAGTTGGATCAAAGACTCAATGCGGAATAAGCCAGTACCCTTCTCCTGTAACTTGTCTTATAGCTTCAACCTTCTCTTTCGGATTGAATTAAGCATTTACTCCTGCTATTCTTGTGCTTGCCAAAAGATGGACAACACAATGGAAATATAGGAGATGTATAATAATGAGCAATGGTAATTAAAACACAATTATCCTTTGTCCCGTGTAACAAAATGCCAAAACTGAAATAAGCTCTCCCCAAGCTATGCAAGCCAAAAGGCTCTTGAGTTGACCTCTTGGGGACCTCATAAACATGTCCTTGTAATTTTGCAGGCAATAATAGTGGCTTATCTTTGCCTTCTTTTAGAATTAAGATTTTTCATTGCAATTCTTCCAATTGCTTTAGCTTTTCAAGTTTCTTCCAGAGAAGCTGTGGGTTTCAGAATTGCCTGGCAATCCCATCCAGGCACTCATCAGACCTGACATTGCTTAGATTTTTTATGGTCAGACAAGGTCAACAACCATCTGAGGATAACAACAAGACATTCATTTCCCTAAATGATTTATATGAGAACTAGTAATATGACTGTGTATGGTGCTGCATGGGGGAAAAAAGCAAGGGGATATAGCTTTGAGAGATTACTTTTGTATTGTTTTGAGTCCTTCCTTCCTTCCTTCCTTCCTTCCTTCCTTCCTTCCTTCCTTCCTCCCTCCCTCCCTCCCTCCCTCCCTCCCTCCCTCCCTCCCTCCCTCAATATTGTCTGTTTCAGGGTAATTGATGTAATTGCTCTAGTACGGGTGTCGGCAACCCGCAGCTCTGGAGCCACATGCGGCTCTTTGGGCCCTCTGCTGTGGCTCGTTGTCAGGTTATCCCACCACTAGCTGGCCCTGCCCTCACCCTCCCCTCCCAGTCACTCTTCACCTGAGAAGGTAAGGGCGACAGCGGCAGATGAAGACTCGCTCCATATTCCAAGCAGGAGCAAAACAGCCCTGTACTTGCCTCTTCTTCTGGCCCTTGCTGATGCTGTGGGCAACCTCAGTCACTCGGGGAAACATTCAACTTGGTCTCCACCATGAGACACTGATCTGACCCAGCTGCGGCTGATGCTGCTGCTCTCGCCGCCTCCATCGTCTGCTCACTGCTTTGCACAGTAGACTTAAATTTAGCATGCTTCACAATGGAGGAGACGTCATCCCCTCCTCCTCCTGAAGCCCATTTCGACTCGGAGCATCAGCTGCAGCCAGGCCAGGCCAGTGTCTCGGGGCAGAGAGAAAGTTGCATGTCTCCTTGAGTGACCAAGGTGGGCACAGCACCAACAAGGGTCAGAAGAAGAGGCAAGTACAAGGCCGCTTCGCTTCCGCTCTGGAATATGGACCGAGTCTCCATCTGCCACCATTGCCCTTACCTTCTCAGGTGAGGAGTACTGGGAGGGGTGGGGAGGACAAGGGGCGGGGCCAGCCAGTGATGGGTTCAGCTGACAGGAAGCCACAGCAGGGGGACGAAAGAGCTTCATTTATCTGGGAACCTGAAATGATTCTTGATTTAAATCATATGGTAAAAAGCACCTAAAGAAGAAGAAAGTACTACATCAGCAAAAAAACAACAACCAACCCTCGCCTGTTTTTGGAAATGTTCAAGAGGGAACACATACACGAGAAAGAGAGAGAATGACAGAGAGTCAAAAGAAGAAAGGGAGAGAGGGAGAAAGAGAGAGAGAAAGAGACACACACACACACACACACACATACACACACACAGAGATACCGGGTTCCACAAAACCTGGGTAGGCATGGCTGGGGGGTGTCATGTGACTGAGTGGGAGTGAGTGACATCGAGTTGGCCATACCAATCCAGGTTTTGTGGTTCCCAGTGTTTTCTGTGGGAAATGGGTCCAAATGGCTCTTCGAGTGTTTAAGGTTGCAGACCCTGCTTCTAGCAAGTAAATACATGTGAAGCCATGACAGGAAAAGCAGAAATTAGAGAAGTCTCTCCCATCACTACTAGTAAGAACATTTTGTAGAAGTTGGTGTGCATTTAGGAAAACTGATTAAAAAGAACATATATGGAAATATTTGAATTTAAATAGACCTATGATGTGTTGCATCATAGCAAAGCAAATGCGTAGAAACACATCCACCTTTCCGTATTAGAAGTATCTGTAGGTTAAAGAAAAAGAAAAGAACAGAGCAGAAGCTATAACTAAGATGGTCAACATAAGCTATCTTATTCAGAAATTAAGCTTTTAACTATAAATTCTAGATGCAAGATTAATACAGGCTGGATACCTGTTACAACGTGTGAGATCGTTATTAACGACAAGAGTATATATTGTAAGCAATTAAACAGCTACATACACTAATGACTTAAAAGGATCTGAAATGATTTAAATTGGTTGAAATCAAAAGGGGGAAAGGCGTTAAACACGTAGTTCTTGTTCTGCATTAACCGCAACAACTAGCCCAGGCAGCCTCCAAGAATCCACCCTGACGCTAAAAGCACCAAACTTTCTGCTGTCTCCTCCTGTCTTCATTTGCGCATATTTATTAATGGCACCGTGAGTCCTGCAAAAACGTCAGCCTTGACGAAAATACAAATACTGTGCTAGAGATGGTGAGGAAAGGAATGGTTTGGTCTAATGGTTAAAATAGCTAGAAACCAAGAGTTCGTGGGTGATATGAGCAGCAGGAGGTGACTGCATGTTTATCTTGCTTGTGGGCTTCTCAGAACCCTTTGGATGGTCACTTTGGCCTCAAAATGCTGGACCAGAGAGGCCTTTGTCTGACCGAGCAGACAAAGACAGAGTCATAATCTGTTAATTAAGGGTTGAACCCATTGATCTTTGCCTGAAGGAAAAAGTGCCAACCCAACTGTTGTCATTTTATTGACTTGCAGCATGTTATTAATTTGCTAAGTGCTTTGATAGTCCAAAGTTCTAGATAAACTGATAACTTAAACAATAAAGGGAAGTCTGTTACAGCCTGTTATGAACACAAAGAGTTTGGAATGGTGGGTATTTTCACCTTCAATAGGAGTTCAAAACAGACAGTACCACATCAATTTAAGCTTTTTCATATCCAGTAATATTTAAAAGGGAACAAATTATTAGATATAGTGAATTATTGGATGAAAAGGGTGAACTTAAATTAAAGCAGGAACTAGAAGATCAGGGATGTAAGATGGAATGGTTTTCATATATGCAAATATTTTCTAGATATCGAGAAGATCTCAAACAAGAAGGTTTTTATAATGTTTTGACTAATTTAGATAAGATTTTAATGGATTCTGATGACCATGTAATTAAAAAGTTATACGGACATTTGTTAGAGGTAAAATTGGAAGAAGAACAAGTTAAAGAATCAATGATAGCATGGGGGAAAATTTTTGGTTATGGTATTGATTTAGAGAAATGGCAAAAATTGTGGTCGCATAATTATAAAATGACAATGTCTACAGCATATAAGGAGAATTTATACAAGATGTTTTACAGGTGGCATTTACCCCCGACAAGGATAGCCAGAATGCTCAAGAATAAATCGGAGAAGTGTTGGAAGTGTCATCAGACCCCTGGATCATATTACCATATGTGGTGGACATGCGTAGAAGCAAGGAGATATTGGACTAAGATACACATGTGGTTGGAAAAAATGATAAAGAGACATATTGACTTTAAATAAGAGACATTTTTATTAGGGATCTTACCAGAGACATTTAATAAAGAATTGCAATATTTAATTGTGAATGTTTTAACAGCAACTAGAATTGTATTTGCTAAAAATTGGAAAGGAGAGAAGATATCAACTGATGAAGAAATTATTAAGAAAATGTTGGATTGTGCTGAAATGAGCAAATTGACATTTGAAATAAGAGAACAGGAAGATAAACAATATTATTTGATATGGGATTTATTTTATCAATGGATAGATAATAAAACATGGAGATGAAACATGATATATGAAATGAAATTAAGATTAAATGTGCAAAAATTTGGTTTCTTTAGGGGAAAAGAAACATGTGTCATATATTGATATCTTGAAGATTTTGGGAGCACGAAAGGATTATAGCCGACTGAAACACTGTCTATAATTGTTTGAAAGGATGATGTTTTTATGTTGTGTTTGTTTGAAAATAAAATTCAAAAATTCAAAAAAAACAACAACAGCAGTACAACATGTGGTACTCCATTCCTATGCCTCCTCAAGGTATCTATTGTTGTTGTTGTTGTTGTTGTTATTATTTATTAAATGTTTATACCGCCCTTCTCCCAAAGGACTCAGGGTGGTGTACAGCCATATTAAAACAAACCCATAAATTTAAAAACAATTTAAAATATATAAAATTTGGCCCTTATGTTAAAAGCTACAAACACCCAATTTAAAATTAATTTTCTAAGCCAGCCCGGCCTGTTGAAACAAAAGAGTCTTAAGGGCACGGCGAAAGGTACGTAGGTCGGGGATCATGCGAATCTCCGGGGGCAGTTCATTCCAGAGGGCAGGTGCCCCCACAGAGAAGGCTCTCCCCCTGGGTGTCGCCAGTCGACATTGTTTGGCCGATGGCACCCTGAGGAGTCCCTCTCTGTGGGAGCGTATTGGCCGGTGGGAGGCTATCGGTGGCAGAAGGCGATCTCAGACATACCCAGGTCCTAAGCCATGGAGCACTTTAAAGGTGGTAACCAACACCTTGAATCGCACCCGGAAGACCACCGGGAGCCAGTGCAGCTTGCGCAGGAGAGGTGTTACATGGGTGCGTCGTAATCCATAATCCCTGCGTGGCCGCATTCTGGACCAGTTGGAGCCTCCAAGTACTCTTCAATACTCAAAGCATCAAGGTTATTCTGGCATGCAGAAATATTACAAGCCTTTCTATCCATTCCTGATGGTACAAGTAAAATGATAAGAACAAATAAGTAATAGTTTGCTCCTTTTTCAGAAACACACAGCTTGCCCTGCTGATTTGAATAGCCAGTTCTCTCGGCTCTTGATGAACACCCATCATCCTGGATGGTGTTATTAAGGCAAAATCTGTACTGAAACTTGTAAGGCTGATTGAGCAATGCAGATACATGGAATCACACACTGCATTCAAATACATATTTCCAAATATGCCAGTGGATTCTTCATGCTCTAGTTTGCGCAACATCCTTTTTAAAAGTCAGAGTTGGAAAAGTAGAGCAGCAAATTATTTCCATGTAAGTACAGGCACACCACCTGCTGGTAAGTAGGAAGTATGAAAGGACAGACAACCACAAGAGAGCATAGAGTAATAGAGAGTAAGCCATCTGCAACTTTGTTGAAGAGGCATAGATGACCAAGGACAGGAGAACCTGCTTGCAATCCAGCCTGCCTCTTTTCCTATACTGTCATACTTTAAGTTATGAGTTGCCTTTTCTTAGCCCAGGACAAATTCTGCTGCAAATCTATATTAAGTGCCCTGTCATAGAGCTGTATATAATCTGATGACAATCCATCAGAATTGTTAACAGCTCCACAGACTCCAAATTCCTTAAAAACCGGACCAGGGACCATGCAATTCATTAGATGATTACCATTCTTTTTTTGGTTTGCAAAATATAAAAATACAAATTTCCACAGAAGGACTATGCTCAATTGCTTCCTTTTCTTTGTATACGAAATAGAAATAGAATGACTAGTATTAACCTTCTCAGTTGCCTTAGAATGAATACATCTGTGCCCCCAACCCTTTACTGATGGGTGTGTGTGTGTGTCCAAGACCAACTGTGTGGTTGTGTAACCTGCTTCCCGGGAGGAACATGATAAAGAGGCCTTTACATGAGCCACAGAATAATATAATAATAACTTTATTGTCATTGTACGTGTATACACAGTATACCCATACAACGAAATTCACTTAACACCCAAAGACCAGGTCCAACACACATAACAATCCCCAAACACACTCCCACCCACCACAATTCCCACCCCTAAACCACCCAAACATCTACACAACAGACCAAGAAGGAGCAATTGCGGAGAATTTACTTTTCTCCTCCCCATCAGATGGAACCCTCTTGCTACTGACAATTATTCCAACCCAAAGAACAAGAGCTGCCAATTGCTGGTTAAAGCAAAAAGCAAAGGATGATTGCCTCGGCCTGAACCAGATACATAAACAGTTGTATAAATGCTGCCTTGAAAAACTGATATCCCTTCTTTCTTTGTCCCTTTTGTAGCTTGTCTTTTTTGGCACGAGCTAGAAGGAAGGGACTATCTCTCATTTGTAACTAAAGTGAAGGACCACAACTGTTGTCCAACGCGCAGGATAAAACTATGGGAAGTAAATAGTTGAATGAGGTAGATCCCACAAGTGATGGATGGTAGGCAGGGTAGTCTTATTGGAGGGCAGAGCAATGAGTGCTACATCAGAGGTGGTATTTGTACCCGTTCATCTGAACTGGTAGCGGCCGCCCCCCTCCCCCGCCCCGGCTCTATGCCATCCTATTAACCAGGTTTTTGAGGTCGGGTGCATGCACGGAAGGCACCTGTGCAAGCAAAGCGCATGCACAGGTCGGGTGCATGCACAGAAACAGGTCCGCGTGCAAACTGGGTGTGCGCGCGTGCGAAGCGAGCATGTGTGCGCAAGGCGAACTGGTAGTAACATAATGTGAAACCCACTGCTGTGCTACATGGTTTCAAATGGAGGAACATGCTTTAAACCCAGTATGAAAATAAGGTAGAATCTCCATTCTAGTGTGTTTCTAAGGAACATCTTTAGTTGTTATAATAATAAAGAGCTGTAGTGGTGGTTAGGACGCAGTATTGCAGGTTAATTCTCCCTAATGCCAGCAGTTTGATCCTGACCGACTCAAGATTGACTCAGCCTTCCATCCTTCCGAGGTGGGTAAAATGAGGACCCAGATTGTGGGGGCAATATGCTGACCCTGTGAATCACTTAGAGGGGGCTACCAAGCACTATGAAGCGGTAGATAAGTCTAAGTGCTATTGCTATTGTCAGATATATATCAGGTTTGAACAAGTATTTTGAGGAGCATTAACAATGACCATTTTATCATTTTTCATAAACACTCTACTTCATTAGCAAACCTGGATCATAACACCTGGGGTGATAATAAACTTCTCTGTCAATAATAGAGCATCTACCATTAGGGGGAGCCAGAGATTGAGAATCATTCAAAAACACTGACGAAGTTCAGAAATAACAGCAGCATCTATTTAAAAATGGGGAAAGAAGGCTTCTGCAGTATGATAATTAATTTCACACAACAAATCATATCCTGAAGTATATTTTATGTCAAATCATAAGTTATGTGGAAATCTTGTTTATCTTGTCATCAAGGAGAATGGAATGGAATGGAGAGGGGAGGGGAGAGGAGAGGAGAGAGGACCCAACCCAAATCTTTTTATTCCAAACAAAAAAACACCAAAAACCATGAGCTTATTCCCCTGGCATTATCATCCCATTCACTTTAGCCTTTCCCATTTTCAAAAACGTAAGCGTAAAATGCAATGCAGCTGTTGCTTGCTCACAAGATATACACAGACACAGCTACTGCTGAAAACAGCTGCTTTGAATCTTCCCTTCCATAAAAAAATATTATCTGATGCCTGTCTCATCTTTCTGGCCATGCTTTATTGGCAACTCCATGAAGAGGGTAGGAAAATTAAATCTTCCCATGAAAGATAATATCTAGCTCGGGCTCAAACTATAGAGTCCTTGGTGTTCTCTAAACTTGGTTGTTTGCGTGTAGATATTTCATTACCCAACTAGATATCTGTGTTTCCCCAAAAACAAGACTGGGTCTTATTTTCTTTTGGGCCCCAAAATAAACACTAGGTATTATTTTTAGGGGTGTCTTATTTTTTTCTCCCCATGTACGAGAGGCCCATTTCTTCTGCTTGCTCATGGCAGGACAGGAGGACACATGATGTGCCAGTGCCACTGCTGCGAGGCAGGGGGGTGAAGCTATCCCATGCGCCCTGTACTGGCTTACATCAGGGCCCTGCAGCCAGGTCACCCACATCCTGACACCTGCCTCGCGCCATGGCAGTGGCTCCAACAACCCCATCCAGTAGGACCCCGCGTGGCTACCGGCCACTTCTTCTGCTTGCTCACGGCCGCAACAGAGCAGGAAGCTGAACGACATGCCAGTGCCACGGCCATGAAGTGAGGCAGGAGGGGATGAAGCTGCCCCACACACCGGCACTGGTTTACCTCAGGGCCCTGTAGCCAGGCCATCCACTCCCAAGGGCCATGGCATCAACACACCACTTGCTCTATTGCGGCCGTGAGCAAGCAGAAGTGGGCCAGCAGTCACATGGGCTCCCGCTGCACATGGGTGCCGCTGCTGCCGCTGCGAGGCAACTGTCAAGGCATGGATGGCCTGGCTGTGGGGGTCCTGAGGTAAGCCTATCTAGGGTGCATGGGCAGCTCCACCATTATCAAGCCTCACCTTGTGGCTGCAGTACTGTAAGCAACCAGACAGAATGGGCAGGTGGGTGGCTGCGCAGGCTCTTAAGTACGGCTTATTTGGGGGGGGGGTAGGGCTTATATTAGGTGCACATGTAAAAACATGTTAGGTCTTATTTTTGGGATAGGTCTTATTTTCAGGGAAACAGGATAGCATCATCAGTGCATCATCACTTGCACTGATGATACCTGTTTGCTGCCTGTTTATATATAGTAGATTGCCTCTACTAGATAGTAGTGTAGTATCCTCCTTGGTAAAAATGACCACCAATGGACACAAAGACACATGTCTACACTTAGCCATCAGCCTCAGAGTCATGCAAGCCATGGTATTCCCTGTGACACACTATAGAAGTGAAAAATGGACTTTAAAGAAGCATAGGAAGGATAGGGAAAGTGGATGCCCTCGGCCCCACTCATGCGAGCAACCATCCCCTCTTTTCCCCCTTCCCCCTCCAGGCCACCAATCCAAAAAGGTTGAGGAACTCTGCTGTAAACAATTTTTTTCTTTCTCCTTTGTCACCGGAAGCTGTGAATGCCATTTTAAAACATGGAGTAAGAGTTGATATTATGAGCGGATAATTTGCTATGAAACTTTGCTTAACCACATTGAAAACATTAATGTTTGGTTTTCATGAAAATAATAGTGTTTCGTGTAATCTGATGGATTTCAAATTCAACCCACGCAGCTAAATGTTTTCCTGTGCTAGATTCTAGTTTGGCTTCTTCCATTGCAGAAAGTTTGAAAGAGCTATTCAGACCATAAATTTTAGTGATATAAAGCTGCCAACAGCCAAGCAGTCACGTAAATCTCCCTACTAAAAAGTAGATAATGGAAAACTTTCCACTGTAAAACCTGAAGGCCAATTTGTTTTTCTCCTGGCAAATCTCTTGTCCTGACATGTTTTGGTTTCTTTCTTGTAATTGTCTTCCAACTCTCTTTGATGGCAATCAGATCAACTATCCGGAAGGAACTCTTTTTCAGCTTACCACAATCAAATTCGTTCAGTATTTTAATTAAGTAAATCCTTTGGTGCTCAGCCCACCCATGTGAAACAATGCAGTGCTGATCTTCTAAATTTGTATGGTTTTCAACATTCACTATATACAACATTTGTATAGTGGAAAAGAAGTGATCTCAATTTCTGTTTCCAAAAAAAAAGAAAGTTTTCAATGAAAGGTTCATGGGTGGGGTTTGGGCTTGCAATGATAAAGTAAGCCCAAACCCAAAGGAAATTTCCAAGGAAGTTCTAAAGTAACCCCAAACTGGAATGGAAAAATAGTACTTTTGACAGAAGAAAATCTTTCAGGAACATGGGAGACAGACTTCGCCCCATTCTTACTCTTGGTACCGGTTCTACTTGTGCTGTCTATGGATTCAGTGGTCCATAGGACTTTATGTATGTATTAAAGACATTAAAGCATTAAAGCTTTAATGCATACATAAATAGCATTCAATGACAGCATACAGAGCACATCATGAGAAAGGCGGGGCTAGATGAATCAAAAGTTGGAATTACTGTAAGATTGCCACAAGAAATATCAACAACCTCAGATATGCAGATGATTTCACTCTAATGGCAGAAAGTGAAGAGGAACTAAAGAGCCTCTTGATGCGGGTGAAGAAGGAGAGTGCAAAAGTTGGCTTGAAACTCAACATTAAGAAAACTAAGATCATGGCATCTGGCCCTCTCAATGCCTGGCAAATAGATGGGGAAGAAATGGAGGTAGTGACAGATTTTATTTTCATGGGCTCCAAGATCACCTCAGATGGGGACTGCAGCCAAGAAATTAAAAGTTGCTTGCTTCTGGGGAAGAAAGCTATGGCAAATCTAGACAGCATTCTAAAAAGCAGAGACATCACCCTGCCAACAAAAGTGCGTATAGTCAAGGCTATGGTTTTCCCAGTTGCAATGTATGATTGTGAAAGTTGGATCATAAGAAAGGCTGAGTGCCAAAGAATTGAGGCCTTTGAACTATGGTGCTGGAGAAGACTCCTGCGAGTCCCTTGGTCTGCAAAGTGATCAAACTGGTCAGTCCTAGAGGAGATCAACCTTGGCTGCTCTTTAGAAGGCCAGATCCTGAAGATGAAACTCAAATACTTTGGCCACCAAGGACTCACTGGAGAAGAGCCTAATGCTGGGAAAGACTGAGGGCAAAAGAAGAAGAAAACAAGATGGCTGGTGGAGTCACTGAAGCAGTAGGAGTGAGCTTAAATGGACTCCATAGGATGGTAGAGGATAGGAAGGTCTGGAGAAACTTGTCCATGAGGTTGTGATGGGTCAGACATGACTTCGCAACTAACAACAACAAAATAGGGCTATCTTACAGATTTATAATTGTTCTTATTGTAAGAGAGACTAGAATCACCAATTCCAAGGCTTCTGAAGTACAGATCAACTTATCATTTGTACCTGCCTATGCAGAACATTTCAAACTCCACATTTTCAGTGGCACTTATCCCATGGCTGCATCTCCACTGCACGCATCTGGACTATCATTGGTTGATAGTCAAAAGTTTTAAAAAATAACCCTCTTAACTCTCTGCTTCCATTTAGTATTTCATAGGCTTTCTGATTGACAAATGAATAACCAGAAAATTTACATGGATTCATCTGGAAGTACCCAACAACTTAATATATATTCTATATATCCTATGAATCCAAAGAACACTTATGCAATGGCTACCTCTGGACAGTACAAATCTGGACAATTACTAGTTGTCCAGAACTGAACTCTTTATTGCCCTATAGTAGCGGATAAATCACCAGGTCCTTCAAAAAAAGGGGGATGGGGAAAAGTGCAGGTCTATACAAGCATTATTCTGGCAGATATTTTGTTTCATGATTGGTGATGGCTTTTCCGTTAGTTTGTGATTTTTGAATTTCACCCAGGGGAAACCACAGATCCCTATGAACAACAGCAGAACAGTTATCCTATTATGTGCAGTAAGAGCACTCTGTTTGACCAGCCAGATTTAGTTTTTAAAACTTGGCAACTTGAAGATGTATGGACTTCAACTCCCAGAAGGCTGACTGGGAAAATTCTGAAAAAAACTGTTCTTATTCAGCTAAAACAAGTTGGGCAGGGTTTTATTATTTTTTAAAAACTCATAGTCTTGTAGAAAAGAAGGCTACGTGTTACAAGACTATAGCCAAGCAGAGTTGAATCAGACCTAACTTTATGCTGACTGGGGAATTCTGGGAGTTGAAATCTACGCACATCTTAAAGTTGCCAAGTTTGAAAAACACTAATTTAAGATGACAGGAGCCGTCCCCAAAACGTATGAAGAACAGTTGCAGGAACAGGGTATGTCTAGTTTGATGAAAAGAAGGACCAGGGGTGACATGAAAGCAGTGTTCCAATATCTCAGGGGTTGTCACAAAGAAGAGGGAGTCAAGCTATTCTCCAAAGCACCTGAGGGTAGGACAAGAAGCAATGGGTGGAAACTAATCAAGGAGAGAAGCAACTTAGAACTAAGGAGAAATTTCCTGACAGTTAGAACAATTAATCAGTGGAACAACTTGCGTCCAGAAGTTGTAAATGTTCCAACACTGGAAGGTTTTAAGAAGATGTTGGATAACCATTTGTCTGAAGTGGTGTAGGGTTTCCTGCCTAAGCAGGGGTTGCACTAGAAGACCTCCAAGGTCCCTTCCAACTCTGTTAGTCTATTCTATTCTGTTCAGTTCTGGGACACGAGGAAAGCATAGCAAAAGTGGTAGATTGAAATTGCAAAAGCAAAGATGGAAATTCCAAAAGCAAAAAATCTTCTACTGTATACCGTTTTCTGATTGCTAACGAAATTTTCGGGTATAATGTAATGTAAACATGCCTCAGGCCTTCCTAAGTCATTCTGACATTTTCTTGGCAAGTCCAATGTTTTCTTTTGTTCCTGACATATTAGAATTATGTATTAACATCAAGAGCATCTGTGTATTATAACAATGTCATATTTCACACTGTTTTTAACCAACCTTGTATTAAGATTTATAGTCCTAAGATCATCAGTGTATCATTGCAAAGTGAGACAGACATGTCTCCTGGTTAAACAAAGAAGTTGCAAATTTAGACAGAACAACCTATAAAGACTCAAGCATTTTGGGGGAAGTTGGAGACTTTAGAAGGATCACTCCTTATATGGGTAAAAGGGGCTGTTGAGAGTTTGACATATTTAAAAAGCGTAACTGTGTTTTAGTGATTGGCTAAAGCAGTGTTTTGTCAATCTTGGCAAATTGAATATGGACGGATTCTGCTAGCTAGGGGATTCTGGAAATTTGAAGTTCTCAATTGAAGTCCCTGGGCTAAAGGTTGCCCGTCTGAATCTTTGCTGATTTGTCATGTTTCAGGAACATAAATTTACTGCCAATTGATAATCAGGAGGAAGAAAGAAAGACCGCATTTTCTTCTCTTGCAAACTAAAGCATGAAAGTCTTCATAATGAAAATGTACGTTAGAGGTAGTTCTCGTTAAGTAACCACATGGTTACTTTTGATCAATTTTGATCAACAACCTGGTCATTACGTATAGTGGTTGCTAAGTGAAATATGATTTTACAACCTTACTTCAGCTTTCCTTATGACCTGAGAAGGTCATTAATACGGGCAAAGTTATTTTTTCATCATATAGAAACTGTGAACAATTGTTGTATGAGACAGTTACTAAATGGAGACTATCTGTACTAGACATTCCTTGATACTTATAAACCACCTGATAATTGGGATAGGAGCCTTGTTTTGAACACATTGCTCTTTCTCATATAAAAGTAAAGGTAAAGGTTCCCCTCGCAAATATGTGCTAGTCGTTCCTGACTCTAAGGGGCAGTGCTTATCTCCGTTTCAAAGCTGAAGAGCCAGCGTTGTCCGAAGACATCTCCATGGTCATGTGGCTGGCATGACTAAGCGCCAAAAGTGCACGGAACTCTGTTACCTTCCCACCAAAGGTGGTCCTTATTTTTCTACTTGCATTTTTTACGTGCTTTCGAACTGCTAGGTTGGCAGAGGCTGGGACAAGTAACGGGAGCTCACCCCATTACGCAGCACTAGGGATTCAAACTGCTGAACTGCCAACCTTTCCATTGACAAGCTTAGCATCTTAGCCACTGAGCCACCGCATCCCTCCACTGAGTCACCGTGTCCCTCTTTCTCATATATATTGTGTTAAACCATGATTTATTGAATTGGCCCGTTTGTACTAAACTAGAAATTATGGATTGCAAAGCACAATGGCAGTGTATAATGCAACATATGAAGTTAAAGCCACACAAATCACATTGTGGTTTAGATGTGAACCAAGTTATTCCTTGCCAGTTATGAAAGAGGAGCAACCTTTTTCAGGTTGAGCAGCACTAAATTCAAATCATGCATTTAAGTACTGTTTCAAAGTACTTTTCTGCCTTCTCAAGATGATTTAAAGATTTCTGATACTCTTGCTGACCTTATAATAAATTCAGATTTTGTTCTTTATATTTGTTTCTCCAAATTAAAATGAGCTTGCCAGTGATGAGCTGATTTTTAGAAGGATTGTCAGCGCAGCCAAAAAAGGGGAAGGAAGGTAAGAATGAGAAATAGCTTAATTAGACATGTAGGTTTGGAAGTTCACTAATTCTGGGCACTTTTTAGACTCTGTCTTAATGAGAGTTTTATTCTCAGTATAAACAGACACAGATGGTAAAAGTCACTGCTGCCAGGAAAAATGCAAACTATGGAAAATAAAATGCCAGTGAAAGAACTGAAGGCTTTCATAAGTGTAACTCTGTGACTTCTGTTGGGGCCTTGTAGGAGAAGAGCCATGTTAGTCTACGATGGCAAAAATCAGGAATCTGGAAGAGTTTTTCAGCTAATATTATTTATTAAAAGGCATACCCTTTCAACGCATCTAATGAATGAACTGCAGCTCATGAAAGTGTTTGCTTGTTAACAAACAACTCAAATTTGTTAGTCAGAAATAATGCTCCCATCCTCCTTCTGATTTCTCTTAGGGCAGTACGTCTTTCTTGGTGCAGAGAATGTAGGAATAGTAGTGGCTTTATTTATTGCGCGCTCATTACAAAATATAACATTAGCTTAGAGTAAAATAAGAATAGATAAAAGTAAGATATTACAAGGAATTATTATGCCGTCATATAAAATAACATAAAATAATATTAACCTCTGCACAAAGTGACAGATCAGACATTCATACAAATTGAAGTAATGAATAAACAATGAATAAATGAAAAATTCCAACATTCCATCATCTGCTCCAGATGTTTCCTTCCAATTCTTGCAAGAGAACTATCTTTTCTTGCTTCTCTTTAGCTCTTATTTTTGCACAGTGAAGAATCATGAGGTGGTATTAAGCTACCAAGAATATATCACTGCAGGCTTTATGCCACTTCCAATTTAACCATTCTTCCATTCTACATGCCAGTAGTGTCCTGATTCCAGGAAACTGCTAGGTATCTCTTTCCTTTACAATTTAGGGCAGTGTTGCTCAACCTCAGAGACTTTAAGATGTGTGGATTTCAACTCCTACCACTCCCCTCCAGCATTTTCACACCAAAATGAACCATAGACTTCAAGGATCCCTACCGTAGCTCTAACCCTACCATCACTATACTTTCTAGTGGGATGTTATGATTGATGCCAATTATAAAAACTCTATTAACTTTTTTGTCAGTCTGAGACATAGGCTTGAAAAAGATGTTGAGTCTCTAGAAAGAGTACCGAAAAGAGCAATAAAAATGATTAGAAAAGCTAAAACATATGAAGAACAGTTGCAGGAATTTGGTATGTCTAGTCTAGTGAAAAGAAGAACTTGATAGTGGTGTTCCAATATTTGAGGGGATCAACAAAGAAGAGGGGATCAACCTATTCTCCAAAGCACCTGAAAGCAGAACAAGAAGCAATGGATGGAAACTAATCAATGAGAGAACCAACCTAGAAATGAGGAGACAGTTCCTGACAGTTAAAACAATTAATCAGTGGAATGGCTTGCCTTCAGAAGTTGTGAGCACTCCATGACTGGAGGTTTTTAAGAAGAGATTGGACAGCCATTTTTCTGAAATGGCTTAGGGTCTCCTGCTTGAGCAGAGGGTTTGAACTAGAAGACCTCTGAGGTTCCCTTCCAACTCTGTTATTTATGTAATGTTTAGTAATGTTAATCCTGACAGTATTTTATACTGATTATTTGGGATGGGGGGAGTAATCCCTGTTATAATATGAATGTAAACAATCAATAATCATTAAAAATTCACTGCAGAGCTAATTCGCAAATAGAAATAAAAAATTAAACCTCAGTGATAAAATACATTTTATCTAAGGTTACTACAGAAAGGTTCACAGCTAAGACTGTTGTTGGCCTCTAAGGTCCCTTTGTTCAAAAAGGTTTTTGCTGCCAGAGTCATGTGATTTGGTAATTGTCACTTCTCAATGCTTCATTATCCCTTTTCTTCTGCAGCACTTGCAAATATACATGGAATTCTCTGTTTCCCCAAAAATAAGACCCAACCAGAAAATAAGTCATAGCATGACTTTTCAGGATGCTTGTAATATAAGCCCTACCCCCAAAATAAGGTCCAGTTAAGATTGTCAGTCAGATGGATGCATTTAGTATCATATTTCCCGAACAATAAGACCTAAACAGAAAATAAGCCCTAATGCATCTTTTGGAGCAAAAATTAATATAAGACCCAGTCTTATTTTCAGGGAAATACGGTAGTAACTGGACACGATTTTTCTCCAAGCTAATTCCCTGCAGTGCAACAATGGGTTACCCTTCCCATCGTTTGGCATGCCCAATGTCATTGCCACCTTTGGGCAGGACAGTACTTGCACACCTCCTTGTGGCAGCCCTGTTCACCACCATCACCCTCGGCCCTAAAGCTAACCTTTACTCCATGAAGAACCACAGAAGTAAAAAAGAATGTAATGATAGATGAGGAAGCTCACAGATTCTATCATGTTCAGTTGTGAAAATTCTATCCAAACATTTTCACTTCTCTTGACAAAATATTTATTAGATTGTGATTCAAAGAAGATCAATTTTTTGTAATTGTAGAAAGGGTATGGCTTTTTAGAACACAGTAATAGCAGTTGGGATGGATAATATTTTTGGAAGGACACTTCGATTCCTACTATGGATGTAGAAGTTGATGGAGTTGGCTGAAATGCCAAAATTGACCACTTTGATTAAAGAAAAGACCATAAGTACTTTTGTTTCCACATGGAGACCGCTTCTGAACTTCATGCTTGATGTGGAAAATAATGAAACTCTGACTTTGGGTTTTAGCAATTAGACTCATAGATCTTTAGAAAAATGGCTTGTTCATATTATTATGAAAAAGCAAAAAGTTGTGATTTGATGTTAATGCTTTATTTTACTGTAACAGAGAGAGTCGGAAGTCAATGCTTCTTTTTCTATTTCTTTCTTTCTATTTTTGTCTATCTTTCTTCACTTCTCTTTCCCCTACCCCCAATTTTCTATTTACTTCATATTTTGTATATCATAATACTGTAATAATAAAATACTATACTAATACTATAATACTATAATAATAAAAATGTTAAACGGGGATGCTTTTTTTATATCAGCATTTTTCAATCTTAGCAACTTTAAGATGTGCAGACTTCATGTTGTTTGAGGAATTCTGGGAGTTGAAGTTCACACATTTTACAATTGCCAAGTTTGAAAATGCTGATTTAAAATATTTGCGTAACTGCCAAACTTAAAACCAAACACTGGGCGGCAGTAATAAACAAATGTAATAGTTTACCTTGCATATATGAAAACAAAACCAAGCATGTTGAGAAGTTAGCTGAAGTTCTCTTTGTGAATGCAGAGTGGTTGAATTAAGATTGTATGTTCAAGGAGTTTAATCTTAACACATATTTTTTTCTGCTTTGAAGGAAGGGAAGCAGGCAAAGGTCACCACCTTACTTACTCTTCACTAATTCAGCAGTAATTTAGTGACTTGTGAGGAGATTTCCTAAAAATGCTCTTCAAGGAATTGTGGGAAGAACTGCAGGAATTATGGGAGGCCTTTCTTGTCAGAGTTAGAAGGCCAAGCCACTATACCTCAGAAATAGTGTATATATTCCCATTTCTCCCTTATTATAAAAGTATACCCTTCCTTCCTTCCTTCCTTCCTTCCTTCCTTCCTTCCTTCCTTCCTTCCTTCCTTCCTTCCTTC
>WNWU01000162.1:13563352-13652536 GCA_012654045.1 Ptyas mucosa | reverse complement strand
TTCCTTCCTTCCTTCCTTCCTTCCTTCCTTCCTTCCTTCCTTCCTTCGTGCAGAGAAGAGCAACAAAGATGATTAGGGGACTGGAGGCTAAAACATATAAAGAATGGTTGCTGGAACAGGGTATGCCTAGTCTGATGGACTAGGGGTGACATGATAGCAGTGTTCTATCATGTAATCAGTGGAACAACTTGCATCCAGAAGTTGTAAATGTTCCAACACTGGAAGTTTTTAAGAAGAGATTGGATAACCATTTGTCTGAAGTGGTATAGAGTTTCCTGCCTAAGCAGGGGGTTGGATTAGAAGACCTCCAAGGTCCCTTTCAACTCTGTTATTCTATTTATTTATTTTATTTATTTATTTGGTTAAATTTTTATACCGCCCTTCTCCTTGCAGACTCAGGGCGGTGAACAGCCAACTAAAAAACATGATATACAAAAATTAAGACAAATTTTAAAATAATTTAAATGAAATTTGGCCCATAATTTAAAAACAATTCGAATTAAAATCAGTATCAAAACTTTAAAACTGAAAACATGGGGTCAGGCCAGCCCAGCTAACTGGAAGAAATGAGTTTTAAGGGCCCGACAAAAAGTCCGGAGATCTGGGATCACTCGTATCTCTGGGGGGAAGTCATTCCAGAGGGTAGGTGCCACCACAGAGAAGGCTCTCCCCCTGGGGGTCGCCAGCTGACATTGTCTGGCTGACAGCACCCTGAAGAGGCCCTCTCTGTGGGAGCGAACTGGCCGGTGGGAGGCAATTGCTGGCAGAAGGCGGTCCCGTAAATACCCCGGCCCTAAGCCATGGAGCGCTTAAAAGGTAGTCACCAACACTTTGAAGCACACCTGGAAGTCCACTGGAAGCCAATGCAGCTCACGCAGGAGAGGTGTCACATGGGAGTGCCCCGTTGCTCCCATAATCCCCCGCGCGGCCGCATTCTGCACCAGTTGGAGCCTCCGGGTGCACCCCAAGGGGAGCCCCATGTAGAGAGCATTACAGTAGTCCAGACGAGAAGTGACGAGTGCTTGAGTGACTGTGCGTAGGGAGTCCCGATCGAGAAAGCGGTGCAACTGGTGTATCAGGCAAACCTGATGAAAAGCCCCCCTGGCCACGGCCGTCGTATGCTCTTCTAAAGACAGCCGTGAGTCCAGGAGGATGCCCAAGTTGCGAGTCCTTTCCATGGGGGCCAGTGATTTGCCCCCAATAACCAGTGATAGCGTCAGCTGGCTATACTGGGACGCCAGCAGCCACAGCCACTCGGTTTTGGAGAGATTGAGTCGAAGCCTGTTTCTCCCCATCCAGACCCGCACGGCCTCCAGGCATCAGTTCCAAGGCATCGTTGGGATGGTCTGGGGTGGAGATGTACAGTTGGGTGTCATAAGCGTACTGATGGAACTCCACCCCAAAGCCACAGATGATCTCACCCAACGGCTTCACATAAATGTTGAACAGGAGGGGTGAGAGGACCGACCCTTGTGGCACCCCACAAACAAGGCGCCTTGGGGTTGACCGCTGCCCCCCTGTCAACACAGATTGCGACCGGTAGGAGAGATAGGAAGAGAACCATCACAGAACGGTGCCTCCCACTCCCAATCCCCCCAACCAGTGCAACATGATACCATGGTTGATGGTATCAAAAGCCACTGAGAGATCTAACAGGACCAGGATAGAGGGGCTGAGGACATGCCTATCCCAACCATACTTAGTGCCTTTCATCTTCCTAAAACCAGGGACCTCTCTGCTCTCGCAAGGCGCAGGGACTTCCCATCCCGCTCCCTCCATTGGGACTGAGGAAGATGCACTGAGCTTCTCTTCAAGGGGTTGTTAAAGAGGGGGGAAGAAGGGTGGCTGACAGAAAGAGCGCCTTGGCAGGGCATAGGATGTGGGAGTTTATCTCGACCCCTCAACACCCCTCGGCTTCTGTGGGTGCCGGTGCCGGCCCCAGACAAGCGCCTCCATCTTTGCGGCTGCGGAGCTTGGGAGGGGAGGTCAGCTGGGGTTTTATTCGACATCCACCAGGGGCTGAGTGAGCCTCCTTTCAGTACCCAAACTCGGGGCACCAGATAAAAGCCAGGCTGGTGGCTCTGGCGCTGCTTTGATGGAGCTGGGTGAACCGAGGGGAGGAAGGAGAAGGAACTGATGGGCAGGCTAGAATAGCTCGCTTTCCCCTCAGCAGGGCTTCCTCATCGGAGCAACAGGAGGAGGAGGAAGCAGCGGAAGAGGCTTTGCTGGCTGCCCGGCTGGGACCCAGAGGCGACGGCTGTAATAGGATGCTGGGTATGCAGAGGGGATTGAAAGAAGGGCAGGCAATTAAATGTCTTGTGAGTGTATCTATGGATGTTTTTTGTATTTTTTTCTGCAACCTCTTTAGCCGAAGAGGCTGTAGGGGGAAAAATGCCTTTAAAAGCCTCTGGCGATCCCAGCTGACTTGCTGGATCACCAGAGGCTTCTAAAAGCATTTTTTTCTGCAACCAAAGGTTGTAGAAAAAATGCTTTTAAAAGTAAAAAAAAAAAAGTTGGCCATGCCCACCCAGTCACATTACCCCCCCAAGCCACGCCCACAAAATAAACCATGCCCATAGAACCGGTAGTAAAAATATTTAGAACCCACCCCTGTTCTAGTCCAACCCCTTGCTCAAGCAAGATACCCTATACCTGTGAAGGCGAACCTATGGCACGGGTGCCACAGGTGGCACGTGGAGCCATATCTGAGGGCACATGAGCATTGCTCCAGCACACATGTGCCAGCACCAGCACACATGTGCCCGCCGGCCAGCTGATTTTCGGGCCTTCCGGGCACAATGGAAGTTGGGAAATGGGCTGTTTCCGGCCTCCGGAGGGCCTCCAGGTGGGTTGAGGAAGGCCGTTTTTGCCCTCCTCAGGCTCCTAAAAAGCCTCTAGAGCCTGGGGAGAGTGAAAAACAGGCCCACTGTGCCATCACGTGCCAAAAGCGTGGGAGCGTGGGGGGGAGCACGTGTGTGGGAGGGCGGGGCACAGGTGGGCATTGAATTATGGGTGTGGGCATGCACACACACGATCCCCTGCTCTCCCCCTGCTTTTGGCACACGACAGCAAAAAGGTTAGCCATCACTGCCCTATACAATTTGAGGCAAGTGGCTGTCCAGTCTCTTCTTAAGAACCACCAGTGACGAAGCACTCACAACTTCTAAAGGCAAGCTGTTCCAGTGATTAATTGTCCTCACTGATAGGAAGTTTCTCCTTAATTCCAGGTTACTTCTCTTCTCGATTAGTCTCCATCTTGTCTCTTGTCTGCTGCTTTGGAGAATAGGTTGACCCTCCCTTCTTTGTGGCAGCCCCTCAAATACTTGAACACTGCTATCATGTCACCCCTAGTCCTTCTTTCCTCTAGACTAGCCATCCCATGCATAGCCATTGAATACAAACAACAATCAAGAAGCATGACTACAAAAAATAGCCAAATAAAAATTTCTATATCTATCTTGAATATTGTATTGATTAGAAGCAATTTCTTTTTTTTAAAAAAAGGAGAAAAAGATGATTTAAAGATTAAAAATACTTACAAAAAAAGATTAGTGTCAATAGAAGAAGCTCAGTACTTGCTTTAAATAATTTGAAAAGCGAAACAAGGAATAAAGGACTAAGTTACTGGAGGGTAAATTCTGGCTTAATGTAAAAAAAAAATCTAACAGTAAGTATGTTTAGTAATTCAAAAGTGAAGGAAATTAATTTCTATCACAATAATTACTGAAATATTACTGTAATGCACACTACATGGGGCTGTAATAAGAACTAATATAAACTAAATTAGAACTGAGAAAATGGAAGGGAGAGGAATAACTGAAAAAGCTAACAGTGCAATAAAAAAAAGAAATTAGAAAAAAGTAGAAAAAAGAGAAAACAATAAAGAAAGACATAAAAGGTATAAAGAAGTGTTTTCTAATATTCTCCACAGCATTTATAAATACAATGATATTTTAACTTCTCTCCAGTTATATCATAACTGTCATTTTTCTATAATCTATCTTGTCTAATCATCAAAAGAGCACTGATGGTGTTATTTAGTTTGGTAATGAAATATGTGCAAGAAAACCATCACTCAGAAAGCTCCACAGACGCCACAGTTCACCCCAGAGCTGCAAATATTCTCTTTTATTGGAGCTATGATTTCTTCTTTGATTTATTTATTTATTTATTTATTCGATTTATATGCCGCCCTTCTTCAGAGACTCAGGGCGGCTTACAATGCGTTAAGCAATAGCCTTCATACTTTTGTATATTTATACAAAGTCAGCTTATTGCCCCCACAATCCAGGTCCTCATTTTACCTACCTCGTAAGGATGGAAGGCTGAGTCAACCTTGAGCCTGGTGAGATTCGAACTTGCAGTAATTGCAGGCAGCTGGTGCTACTTAATAGCACTTTAGTCTGCTGCGCCACCTTCTCATATTAAAGTAGATATATTTTTTTAAAATGCATTGCTTCCATGTGTGGTGTTGTGAATCACAGTACAACAAGGGGGAGACAGAAATATTGAGAAATTAGGATTAAATGAACACAACAGTAATATTCTCTTCAAAATATGGGTTGAAGAGTGAAAAACTTGTTCTAACCAGAAGTATGACTTGGAAAAAGTAACCAGCTTTTGTACGAGATAATGAGGAAGACATCAGAGCCACATAACCCACTTTAACAACAAAGATATTAAAGGCAGACTGGAATGGAAACCAAAGAAATTCATAAGCATAGGTGGGGGAAGCATGGTTTCCTAAAATGAAAAATTAATCTAACCACAGCATTCCATGCTATTTGAGTCTTAGAAACTAAGGGCTTGGTGAAAGTTATTACAGATTGAGTAAGAAGTCTGACTAACTTCAAAATAAACATTCTAAAAAGATGAGTTTGAAGTTGTATTGTGTGGTAATGATGAACATGTTATTGCTAAGGTTTATAAAATGTTATTGGAATTGAACTTGGAAAATGAATATGTTGATCACTGTATGACTCAATGGGCAAAAAGCATTAGTTTAATATAATGCTTGAGCAATGTGAAAATATGCGGACAAATGGACTGATATTTATATTGAATTATAATTTGAAATAAAAAAATTATAAAAAGTTACCTAATGCCCATGAATTAGAACTGATGAATAAAGCTATCTCAAATGTTTGTTGGAAATGTAATTATAATTAAGGTACCTGGTGGACTTGTGATAAAGCAAATAAATGTTAAGGCCAATTTTTTGTATTAATTCAGAAGATTCTTAACACAAATATAAAGTTGAAACCAGAAGTTTTCCTTTTGGGCTGTTGGCTAAAAGAACTTGAACTATATATGTTGACAGCGGTGAGAATTTTTTATGCTCAAAAATGGAAAGACACGTCAGTTCCCACAATGGAACAATGGATGGAAAAAGTGACGGAGTTGGCTAAGATGATAAAGTCAACTGTTTTAATTATAGAGAACAACTTATCCAGTTTTGTTTCCACTTGGAAACTACTTCTGGACTTCATGCTTCAAACAGATAAAATGAAACTGCGAGTTTAGGTTTTGATGAATAGATTAATTTTGTTGTTATAGAAATGGCTTGCACTACTAGAAATATAAAGCAAAAAGTTGAAGTATTTCATATTCTACTGCCCCGAAAAAAATCAGGTTACTTTTTTTTCTTTTTTCATGGCATTCCTTTTCCTTTCTTTACTTTTCCTTTTTCCTTTCTGATCTTTGTTTCCATTTTAAATTATAATAAACTTTATTTTTAAAAAAGATCAATATCCTAAAGAGAACCGTTGATAAATTGTTTTCTCTATTTCGTTTCTAAATAAAAATAGCCTTATATTTAGTACTGATTTACAGTATAAAACCGTTTGGTAGTTAGTCCAGGGTTGTCTTAACGCATGGGCCTGATGGACAGTTGCCCGTGGGCCCCACGAGCATAGGAGCCCCATACTAATCTGTTATAGCGCGGGAATAATGAGAGGCACAAGCAAGCTAGTGACAACAGCTCTTTAATTCAGCAAAGAAACACAGGCAACAGCCTTCCTTATATACCGTTCAGCACCAACCGTTAACCAATCACAAACAGTTCCCAATTCAAATCTCCTGCTTAAATAGATACATACATAACACTCCTCCATTCCCAGAAGGCACTTATGCTACTATTTTACATTTTTACATACAAAATCACGCAGGTGACCAGGGCGTGTTCTCACTCTGGTTGACCTGCGCAGTTCAGTTGTTGGCGAAGCATTGAGCTGGTCAGAGAGGCCTGTTGCCTCTCCTGGCTCCGCCAATGGAACCTCCTGGATTTTCTCTGAGGCGTGGTCTTCCCTGGCTGGGAGTGTCGGCTCGTTGGGGCAGCGCTGGAGCCTAGGCTTACCAGATAAGTAATCCGGCTTACTCGGGCTTGAGATAGCTGGGTTGGGAAAACTTTGGAAGTCAGATTCAACAATACTTGGATATTCAGAGCCTTCACAATCTAAACGTTTCCGCAACTGGTCTATATGCCTTCTCCAAATTTTCCCTTGCCCTATATCTACTGTATATGATTTTGGACTGGTTATTCCCACAAATGTTCCAGCAATCCAAAATGGCCAATTAGAGTAATTTCTTGCAAACACTGTGGTTCCTATTTGAAATTGTCGTAGTCCTATTCCCTCCCCTTTAAAATTGTCTTGGGAGTAGTTTGGATGTAATCGGTCTAGAATACATCTAAGTTTTCGGCCCATTAGGAGTTCTGCTGGACTGCGCCCTGTGGCAGTGCATGGGATGGCAGGTTGTATTGCTAGGAACTGGTCGATTCTAGCCTGTCAATCTCCTGCACCGAGTCGGGAGAGGGCTTCTTTGGTTGTTCTTACAAATCTTTCAACAAGGCCATTAGAAGCCGGATGAAACAGTGCTGACAAGGCATGTCTAATCCCTAACTCTGCCAAATAGCTTTCAAATTGTGTTGCCGTGAATTGGGACCCGTTGTCTGATATCAGAGTATCAGGCAACCCGTGGGTTGCAAAGAGTTTCCTGAGGACCTTGATTACTGCCTCGGACGTGGTGGACAGCATTAAAGCTATTTCTAGCCATTTAGAGAAAGCGTCGACAATTATTAGGAAATTCTGTCCATGAAAAGGTCCTGCAAAATCTATGTGAATCCTCCCCCATGGCCCCTTTGGTCTTTCCCACTCTTTGACAGGGGCTGAAGGGGGATCCAGCCGGAATTCCTGACATGGTTTACACTTGCCTACCCATTCAGTAACATCCTGATCCAGATGCGGCCACCACACATAACTTCTTGCTAATCCTTTCATCCAAACTATACCAGGGTGCCCCTCATGCAAGAATTCCAGAACCCTATGCCGTAACCGTAAGGGAATAACCATCCTATCGCCCCACAACAGGCAACCCCCTTGCAGAGACAATTCATTTTTCTTATTAAAAAAAACTTGAAAGTCCCCATTTTCCACCTTGGTTGGCCATCCCTTCATGACCCAACCCATGACAGTACGAATAACAGTGTCTTTAGTAGATGCTCGCGCCACCTCACCAGACGTAAGCGGACCTAGAGTCACAACATCGAGTAATAGTACAGAGGTGTCAGGCGTAGGATTCTCCAACAGTTCAGGAAAGGGGCAGCAACTGAGGGCATCTGTGTGGCCCAGAGTTCTTCCCGGCCGGTGTACTAATCGATAAGAATAGCTGGTCAGGAAAATAGCCCACCTAGCCATCCGGGGGGATAGTGCAGCGGGCGTAGGTTTGTCTCCAGCTAAGAGTCCCAACAGAGGCTGGTGGTCAGTCACAAGTTCAAAAGTCTGGCCAAATAAATATTCGTTAAATTTTTTAACTCCCGCAATAGCCGCTAAGGCTTCCCTGTCCAGCTGGCTGTAATTTCGTTCCATGCTGGACAGGATGCAAGAGTAATACTCAATGGGCGCCTCTAGCCCATTCGGTAGTCTATGGCTCAGCACAGCGCCCACTCCAAAAGGGGACGCGTCGCACACAAGGACAAGCGGTAATTCGGAATTGTACTGTATTAGGAAACTGTCCTCCAACAAAAGTTTTTTGACGGCTTTAAAGGCGGCCGCTTCTGCCTTGCCCCAAACCCACGGAATGTTTTTTCCAAGCAGTCTGTATAGGGATTCTGCTGTGGTTGCCTTGTCTTTAAGGAACATCGAATAAAAGTTCAAAAGTCCCAGAAATGCTTGCAGTTCAGCTTTGGAAGTTGGTGTGGGTGCGCTTTGGATAGCCTTAACTTTGCTTTCTGTGGGGTGGATGCCTGAGGTAACCCCAAAAATCTATGGAAGGAACTGCGATCATGCATTTGTTTTTCTTAACTCGCAGTCCCGCTTCTCTAAATTTAGTGAGTACTTGTCCTACTCTATCTCTAAGTTGTGACTCATTTTGGGCACTAATGAGGACATCGTCAAAATAGGGTACTACCCCCAGAAGTCCTTGTAACAGGCGCTCCATGGTGCTTTGAAAGAGCCCTGGTGCTATGCCAACCCCAAACTGAAGTCTGGTGCATTTGAATGCCCCTCTGTGAGTTACAATAGTTTGCATTTCTGTGGTAGCGTCATCCACTGGCAGCTGCTGGTACGCCTGCGCAAGGTCTAATTTCGCAAATATTTTGCTGGCCCCCAGGGAATGAAGTAAATGGTGTACAATTGGGACTGGATACGTGCTCTGTTAGAACGCCTTGTTGATTGTACACTTATAGTTGGCACAGATCCTGATAGATCCATCCAGCTTGACTGGCATGACTATTGGGGTTTCCCACTTAGCATGATCCACTGGAACCAGTATTCCCTGTTTGATAAGCTTATCAAGCTCTGTGTCTATTTTGGGTTTCAATGCAAGTGGTACCCATCTTGCCTTAAGTCTAATTTGGGCTATCTGAGGGTCTAGATTAAATGAAATAGGGGTCCCCACGTACTTGCCAAGTGCCTCTCCGAAAACGTCCTGGAATTCGTACAGGAGGCTGTCCTTGAGAGACGGTCCGCTTAGGCTGTGAACACCCGTGAAACCCATGCCAAGGGCTCGGAACCACCGAAAGCCTAGGAGACTTGGTAGCGGCTTGCTGACGATTGTCAGGGGTAGCTTCTCTCGAAACTCGCCGTAGGTGACCCGGAACGTGCCCACGCCTTCTACAGGAACTCGGTTTCCTTGATAGTCGAGGAGGCAAACTCGTTGTCGTAACAACTGGCTTTTCTTGATTCTTGGAATAAGGGTCTTTAGTGTTGTCCAGGACATGATTGATAGGGCAGACCCAGTATCGATCTCCATTTCACATTATCTCCCTTCAATTTCTACCCTGGTGTAGACTTTTTCTTCTGCAGACGTGCTGGCTTGGCCGATTCTCATGCTGTAGGTCTCCCGTTTTTGATTCTTGCACCGTTTTTCCGCGCCGCCATCTCTGGTTGGCTGTTTTGAAATTGAGCTCTACAGACCCTTGCCAAATATCCTTTTTTTCTCGCAGCACCTGCAAACGGCGTCTCGGTATTTACAGGTCTGTCTTTCATGAGCCCCACCACAGCCTGAACAGCTCCCTCGGCGGCTACTTTGCCCGCTTTTCTTTCTTTCGGTGTGGAAGATGTCCTCGTCTGACTCTTCCTCGGTACTGATCTGCACTTCCTCTCGGTGTACAGGTGTTGATTTTTGAGTGTCTTTCATCAATATCAGACATTGTAGAGTTTTGGCAGCCTTTCTGGATGATTCATGCGCCCTTGCTTCGTCTAGAGCACCGTAGTCGTCTCTGTAACCGCGTATCTCTAACGCCACAAATTAGTTGCTCTAGGAGCGTGTCTTCGAGGTCTCGATAATCACAGTGAGTTGCAGCTTTCCGTAGGCTTGCCATGTAAGTGCTGACCGGTTCTCCTTCTTTTTGTACCCATTGCCGGAACTCGTAGCATTGTACAAATTTTGAAGGAACTGGAGCGTAGTGAGCTCTGAGAGTAGCTTGCAGCACGTCCCAGGGAACAGTCTGG
The DNA here is from genome assembly GCA_012654045.1 of Ptyas mucosa. Taxonomy (NCBI): domain Eukaryota; kingdom Metazoa; phylum Chordata; class Lepidosauria; order Squamata; family Colubridae; genus Ptyas; species Ptyas mucosa. Next base: position 13,642,586 of record WNWU01000162.1, on the reverse strand, counting down.
ACTGGTGTTGGTTCGCAGAGGGATTCAGCCATCTCAAAAACGTCTGGCCCGCAGTGGCTCAAGAAGAGGGCTCTCTTACGATTCGCTGAGAGACCCTGCATCTCGCTGGCTTCCAGGGAACACTCGAACCTGGTTAAATATGACCCCCATTTTTCCCAGGTCGGGTTGAATGGTTTTGGTGGTACATAGGCAGACATCGCTGTATGTCTTCCGTTGCCCGCTTGTCACCCTGGCTGAAACTCCAAACTCTTTTGTTATGCTTCTTGTGGCCTCTATCCCACCTTTGTCACCAATGTTATAGTGCGGGAATAACGAGAGGCACAAGCAAGCTAGTGACAACAGCTCTTTAATTCAGGGTGAGACTTCAGCAAAGAAACACAGGCAACAGCCTTCCTTATATACAGTTCAGCACCAACCGTTAGCCAATCACGAACAGTTCCCAATTCAAATCTCCCGCTTAAATAGATACATACATACATAACATAATCTGTGTTTATTAACCCTTCAATGCACCTTGTATCATATAAATACAGCAACTGTGTGGCTTACTGAGTATTATTGTGTTTTTCAAGCCTCGTGTATTGTTCAAATGTTTATCATGTTGATTAGTTGTTGCTGCACAGCATGTTTTTAATACCTCAACACTGTTTTTGTTGGAAGTGCCAATAAAATAAATATAGGTTGACTATTTACATTTTTATTCCTGTGAGTAGTTGTCGTAGGGGCCCCAGTACACTGCTTTGCCCAGAGCCCATAATGCTGTTAAGGCGGCCCTGAGTTAGTCTCATAGATAGATCTATAATGCAATTTATTACCTGACATCAGCCAAGGAAGGTATGAGTGGAGGTTTGTGTGACAGAAAGAAAATATGTCTGGAAAAGCTAAAGTGAAAACTTATGTTTAGTTTGAATTTGGAACTTGCATAGATAGAATCACAAAACTGGCAAAAACAGAAGAGAATTGGATGGTCATCTAGTCCAACCATCTGCTCTTAATACTAAAAAATTTAGTAATCTTGATAGACATCTGGGATCAGCTTCAGTCAAGAGGCCTTTTTTCTCCAAGCTGCCATTGTTTGTTTGTTTGTTTGTTTGTGTGTGTGTGTGTGTTTGTTTGTTTGTTTGTTTATCAAATGTAGAAATCTCCCTCACAAAAGAACTCTGGGCAATGTACAAATAAAAAGTTAAAAACCTAAAACTGCATATAAAATTTTTAAAAAGAGGCAAGAATGGTTAAAATTAAGTGTTAAAACTTGGTTAAAAAGTGGAAAGAGGGCCTTCAGGATGCGAACCAGCCCCATGGCTGCAGGCTGCAGGCTTCTCTATAGGCCCCAAACCAGGCCCCAAACCACTTAAAACATTTCTGAAAGAGGGAGACTTCTCACAATGGTGCAAAAGGCTCTCTTTCTGGAACGGCCTACCATTCAAAATTCTTTAACCTGTGGGGTCTGCAATATACCATCCCTGCCTGACCAGTGGGACAGACTGATGTAATGGGGCAAAGATAGTTTTGTTGGTAACCCAGCTCCATGCCATGATGCCCAACAGCAATTATGGAAATATATCTAATATTTTGCTGAAATAGTTTTTTTTTTAAATCAAGGTTAGTTCTGCAGTAACAGAGAACAAATCTTTTTGCACTAACAATTGAAATATGAAAGCAGTAAAGGCATATCTATACCATGTAACAACAATTTGTTAGAGTTGGCTAGCAGATTGAACAGCGAAAATGATAAAGAACTATCCAGGGGTTAATTATCTTGTCTAATCCTGGGAAAGAGAAAGGAGCTTTTGAAAACACCTCAAGTTGAGAAAGGTGCTTTTTCAAGAAGTAACTGGACTTTCTTTGTTTTTCCTTGAAAACATTTTGCTTCTCATCCAAGAAGCTTCTTCGGTTCTGAAGAAACTTCTTGGATGTGAAGCGAAATGTCTTCTAGGAAAATCAAAAGAAGTCCAGTTGTCCCTTGAAAAAGCTCCTTTGGGACAACCATGACCTCGATGACTGAGAATCTTCATAAACAAGAAGTCATAAACTTCTCAAATTGAGAAGTTGAGTTGATTCTTCCTTTATCTGATAAACAGCTGCATCTCCTATTCATCAAAGGGCGTTTACCAAAAAAATATCTTCCATAATGAACTCAGACATAAATAAGTTCCAAAATATTTTGTTGTTGAAATTTCTATAAAATTATGCTGCCCTTCCTTTTTCATTAAAGTTAAAGAACTCTCTCTGAGAATGTTGCTGTAGCGCACAATTATCTATCGAAAGTTTGATGCAAAGCTGAAGGTGTATGCATAATAAGTTCATGTGGTTTTCCATAATACATGAGCCACAGGTCATTGAATAACTCAAAATTATCCAGGTTTGCATGACATAACCATAAACCATGTTTTCCAAACCACAGTGGTTAAGTTAACATAATCCCTTTAGCCAAAAGCAAATTATTTTCATCTTGACTAAGTGTAATGTGTAACCCTGGCCTGAAGGTTAGAAGATGTCATAACAAATAATTAAGACATAATGCAGGGAAGAATTCCAGAAAGATCTAGAGCCTTGATGCAAACCTATGGCACGCGTGCCCGATGTGGAACACAGAGCCATGTTGCCTGGCACGCACAGCGTCGCCCATTGCTATTCTGGGTTTCTGGCACGCATGTGCGCATGACTATCAACTGGTCTTTTTGTGTGTGGAAGTGCCAGAAACTGGAAGAGCTGCTCTTCCGGTTTCCTGCGTGAGCATGCACACCGGCCAGCTGATCGTTGCCATGCATGTGTGCCAGAAACCTGGAAGACTAGCTGATTGGTGCGCATGCACCTGCCGGAAACTGAAATTTCATTTTCTACCACACCAGGGGTGGATTCTATTTATCTTTACTACCGGTTCGCAATGGGATGGTGCGCATGAGTGAAGCTTGCACACACCCTTCTGTGCATGCGCAAATTGCCGATGACAACATCCGGGATGGTGGGTGGGGCCTCCCACTGGTTTTACTACCGGTTCTTGTGAACCGGTCCGAACCGGGGGCAACCCACCACTGGACCACGCTCATGCGCCCTGGGAAGCTCCTGTTCCGGATTGCTGCCCAGATGAGCATTCATGTGCACACGCTCCCTTTTCAGCACTCAGTGCCAAGATTACTCTAGATTGCCATCACTGATCTAGAATAATCTGACCATGAAAGTTCATTTAGAGTAAAGGAGAGCAAGATTTAACAGAAGGTGGAGTAATCGATAGCACATTTCTCAAATTTTAAAAGGTTTACTAACGGGCATTGACTTCCAGAATCAACTGGCCTGGTTCACATATGATCTTAAACTTTAATTTGGTTTAGTGTGTTTCAATTAGCATATGTTTATGAACACAATAGGTTACTCAGGCTGATTGAACAAACTACATTTTTCTAATGTGAACTCAGCCTATGAATGCTCAGGTTGAAGACTAGTAGGTCAGTGTGGGTGGCACTTCCAAAGACCAAAATTTATTCTACAAGTTGGTTCTACAGATTTCCTAGAATTGTAGAGTAGGAAGGAATATAAATGCTATATTGCTATTTACCATTCGGTGCAGAAGAAAGGCAACTGATAAATATAGCTATATAGCAGTGGTGGGTTCCTCCCGGTTCGGCCGAGCCAGTAGTGGTGACGATATGACGTCACCGAACTGGTTCTCTTTGTTCGGGAGCTGGGCCCTTCCCCCCCCCCCCACACACACCGCGTTATTCTTACCTTTTATTTGGCCCCGCCCCCAATCTATTTGCTGCCTCCCAAGTCCCAGCTGTTCGGCTAGAAGGAAAAAAACTGTTTAAACTCTTGCCATGGGGCTTCAAAGAGCCGCCCTACAGCTGATCAGTGTTAAAAGGCAGTATGGTAGTAGACCGGTGCCTCCAAAAACGAATGAGTAGACCGGTGCCTCCAAAAACAAATTGGTAGACCAGTACAGCTCTGCAAGCAGTTAAAAGCCTGGTAGACCAGTACCTCTGCTAAATCCTAAAGAATTGTCACATGACCATCAAACCATGCCCACAAAATAAGCCACGCCCACAGAACCGGTAGTAAAAAAATTTAGAACCCACCCCTGCTATATAGGAAATAGGAATGGTGGTTAACATGATACTGGATACCAAAATGGATACAATAAGAGACAGAATAATATTATATAATAGAATAAAAAGTTAAGTTAGTTACCTGGTTGTTTGTTGAATCTGGCTTCTCCATTGACTTTACTTATCAGAAAGTCACAAGAGATGATCACATGACCCCCCCCCCCCCCCCAGGATGCTGCAACCGTCATAAATGCGAGTCAGTTGCCAGCTGTCTGAATTATGATCACGTGGGAGGCTGGAACAGTCGTAAGGTTGAAAAATGGTCATAAATCACTTTTTCCAGTGCCATCGTAACTTCGAACAGTCACTAAATGAACTGTTGTAAGTCGAGAACTACCTGTATATGTTTCATATTTATAGCTTTTTTTAAAAAAATGTACACCATGTCCTAAAAAGAAATGTCTCGACATTCAGCTCATGGCCTTTTATTAAGCAAAAACAATGGACTAATTTGTAACATCCGTATGCCAGAAATAAGTACTGTTTTTGTCTTTTGATGCCGAGCCCTGAAGCCTGTTTCTTGTAGCCTGACTCTTTTGAAAAATCTTTGCATTCAAAACATCAGTTGCTAGTTTCATCTGCCAGCTTTAAGACATTCTGCAGTTACCAATTAAGCCTCCCAGTTTTTCTATCCTGGAGGACGGAGGGCATTAAACAAATATTCTTTGCTTTGAAACTGAGTGGATAAGGATGCCGGTAATTTGCTAGTATCAGGTCTTTGTTGCACCCTTTGCAATGTGGTAAGGATCATTAACGGTGCTATTCTTTATGTCTTTGGTCACAGAATTATAAAATTATAGAGTTGTGGAGTTGAGTTGAATCAACTTATCCAATATTCTGTAAAAGTTAGTTCCGGTCCATCTGAAAAAGTTTGAGTTACATTACATACATTACAGGTAATCCTCAATTTAACAACAGTTCATTTAGTGACCGTTCAAAGTTACAATGGCATTGAAAAAAGTGATTTATGACTTTTTTTCACACTTATAACCGTTGCAGCATCCCCATGGTCACGTGACAAAAAAATCGAACACTTGGCAACTGATTCACATTGATGACATTTGCAGGGGATCGGTTTTGCAACTATTATGTTGTGGGCTGCGGTAGGCTAGTGTAAGAAGAAATATCCTTCTGGGTTCAGCTCCAAGTGGGAAAAAAGACATTGGAAACATGGAGACTGCTTGGAAAGATGGTTTAATGGTGGATAGGATCACATGGTTTGAATTCCTGAACAGAAAAGGGCGACATGCAGCGAGTCCCCAGGTTTTACGCCCTCTCTGGCTTTGAACTTCCTGGGGCCCAGAAAGAGTATCCTGATTGGTTATCAGACTCCCAGGGGGTGGGGGTCTTAGCTAGCCTTGCTGGCTGATGTAATCTTTCCAGGTGCCATGTGGTGAGTTTCTGTGCTAGATGGGTCCCATTGTGTTAGTTTCTGTTGCTAAATGGGTCCTATTGTGTGGCAGATGATGGTCCTTTGACAAAGGATTGGGTTTCTGATTCTGGCCCATTGACAAAAGGGGGGGGAGGCAGGAAGGTGGGAGCTGCTTTGTCTTTAAAACATGCTTCTCCATTTCTCATCCAGGGAAACATAATATTCTGCCTTTTTAATGTTTCCCAAAATATTTCATTCTCCCAGGAAAGGGGTGGGTGCTAACCTCCTACACTAGAACAGACAGCATAAATACAACAGCATTTATTGACTCAACTGGAATTACTGAACAACAGGAACATTCCTGTAATTTATACTCTGGACCCATAGGGCCTCAACCAATCATTATAGTTGAAAAAGCCTGCCCAAATAGGAATGTCCTAAATTTCCCTCCAAAAGAGTTGAAGTTAACAGTTAGGGTCATCTAAAGGTTAATTTCACTTTAGCAGGGCTTAACACAACTATATGTATTCAATACATAACAGCAACCTTCTGCCAAACAAAGTCAATGGGGAAGCCAGATTCACTTGACAACCGTATCACTAACTTCACAACTGCCGTGATTCATTTAACAACTGTGGCAAGAAAGATCATAAAATGGGACAAAAGTCACTTAATGTTTCACTTAGCAACATAAATTTTGGGCTCAACTGTGATGGTAATTCAGATCAGACTATCCGTACATACATTACAATTAAGAATACTAAAAATATTTTAAAACAATAAAGACAGTAAAAACATCCAGATTAAATTTACATGGGAGCAAGATATTGATACCGTTTTTCTGTATACTAATAGATGGATATTTGTGAAGAATTTGTCTTTTATTGGGTAGCAGCTGGATCTATCTGACTCATGCGATCCGGTAGGCCAGCAGCGGGAGGCTCCGCCCACCCACTGGGACGTGATCATATCCCGTTTTTGACCCTCTGCGCATGCGCAGAAGGCTCTGTGTATGTGCAGAAGAGGTGCGTGTGATCACATTTCTGATCTGGTAGCAAAAGTAAGTGCATTTTACCCCTGGGTAGCAGGATGAATTATGTATCTTTATTTACTGAACACAGATAAATGTTTAGCTCATTTATACTAAGTTTCTGTGTTTCTATCATCTATCTTGTTAATATTTGTATTTTTCCTTCGAGGAGAGGTTTAGCTTTATGACAGTTATGTAAGTTAAGAGAATATTATTTGATTGGTTGTTCTAGCGACATTAAAAATGTCCAAGATTGTGAATTTGCATTTGTGTTTGTAATGATAGTGATAAAGAATATCCAGGCAACTAGTCAGGATTCTAGTAAAGCACTTTTGTGACTGATCAAGTTCCACCACAGCAGCCTTTTTGTAAGACTGACCATTACTATGGTTTTAGAATTCCATATTCCAGCTGAAAAGGGTTGTCTACCCTTATTTGGACAATTGCATGAAGACTATGGTTACTTAGGCTACTAATCTTATTGACAAAGAATTATGATCAGTATAGGGCCGTGATGGTGAACCTATGGCACATGTGCCACAGGTGGCATGCGGAGCCATATTGATGGGCACGCGAGCTCAACTCCAGCTGATTTTCGGGCCTTCTGGGCCCACTGGAAGTCAGCAAACAGGCCGTTTCTGGCCTCAAGAGGGCCTTCTGGGAGTGGGGAAGGCTGTTTTTGCCTTCCTAGAAAGGCTCTGGAGCCTGGAGAGGGTGAAAAACGGGCCTACTGGGCCCACTGTGCTATCGCATGCAAAAAGTGGGGGAAGTGTGGAGGGGTCGCACACACATGCATGGGGGTGAGGCGCATAGAATTATGGGTGTGGGCACATGCGTGTGTGACCCCCCACACTCCCCCTGCTTTTGGCATGCGATGGCAAAAAGATTAGCCATCACTGGTATAGGGGATGGTTACATCTTTCAGTGCCAAGTTGTAGGGACATAAATAAAATATTATTATTGTGTCCAAGTTGTGGATTTGCTATAGGTGCTATAGGTGTCTGCTTGATCGTTATATAAGACAGTGGGATAAATAGTCCATTAATCTGATTGTAGCAAAACAATTCTCATATTTTTACCTCAGGTTCTTATTCTGTGAACATTTGTTAGTACTTTGGGCTTGAAGTTGACATAAAGAAGGAAGCTGAGCACAGAGTTTTAATAAATGTGCAACTAGTATACACATTATGATATGAATGATAAAATGCCACATAAATTACCACTAAATCCTTTTACCAAATGGTTCAACTTAAAAAAACCCGAACAAATGGAACAACGGCAGACCTTGCTGATGAATAATACAAAAATGATACATATGAAAAATGATACCCATAAATTATAAGTATTGGACCTGTGGACCCTATGCAAATTCCATAAAGAAACCTCATGGCTGTTATGTAGTGCCAAAGACATGGCTGGATCTTTTCAGGATTTTAAAATTCAGTCTATGACGTTGTTCACATACTCCAGTATTTCCAGTATTTGTAATGAATTACGAACAAAGAAGAGAAAAATCAAGTAAAATTGATAAGGGTTGTGTAAGTTAGGTCTGGCTCCCAATGATGTGTGTATTTAGAGTCAGGAATGATCATATTAAATTGGCATTTATTTAAAATCCTATTAGCAAGAAACAAAACAAAACCCCAAGAAAAATGACCCCATTAATTTTTCTCTTGTTGAGGCTGGGCGGCAAAAGGGAATTATTAGATACAAAGGAAAACACCCGAGCTAGTTTAGACAAACGCCCTGTTACTTTTCCATCATAAATCAGATATGAGTAAGAAATATGAACAAACATCACAGAAGAATGATACATTATTAAATTATGACTGTTGAAAAATAAGGTCCAACTTCCTTTCTGATATGAGCAGGCCTAGGAAAAGATTTACAATATGAAATTGTTCACTGGAACAAAGTATAGGATCATATTCCCTACCTGCTAAAATAGTTTTCCCTTCCAGTTTCTGCAATGAAATTATTACTTAGGATCATCTAAATCTTTACATGATTTAGGATAAGGGTCAGCAGCAATTTGAGCCAATGGGGCTCATTTTGGATTTAGAACTGCGGATGCCTCTCATCTCATCATCTCATCTCTCTCTCTCTTATTTTCTGAGCAAGTTGGCTGTATGTTAGATGAATCCTGGTTGGGCATTGAAGGCTACCCTCTCTGAAATGTGCTTTCCTAGGACACCAGGTAGGGGTATGGCAGTTGTCGTTCATAAGTCTTTGATGGCCACCAGGGGTCATGCCCTAGATGACACCAGATGTGAGATCCTCTTTGTGAGGTTGGACCATAGAGATCCATGGGGATTGCTGCTCATTTTGTGACTGTGGTCCCTGAGTTGGTACACAATTTGGCGGTACACCTTAACTCATGGCTTCTGGTTGATGAGAAGATGATAGTCATAGTTAGGGGAGCCTTTGCACAGATCTATTTTTGTGCACCAGTTGCACTCTTTCCTGGACTGAGAGGGCTTGCTCATGGTTACGAATGCCTTAGTCACCTCCCAGTTGAATTAAGGCAATGCATTTTGCATGGGGGCTTCCCTTGAAGACCAATCGAAAGTTACAATTGGTCCAGAATGTAGCAGCACATGTAGTATCAGTTGCCCAAAGGTTGGACTGTGTTACAACTTTATTGTGCAATCTTCACTAGCTTCCAGTTTCCTTCTGGGTGCAATTCCAGGTGCTGGTTATCACCTTTAAAACCCTATATGGTATGGGACTTGATTATTTGTGGGATCACTTCTCCCTAACAATATTTGCCTATCCCACAAGATCATACAGGGCAGGGACACTCCAGGTCCCCTCTCTGAATTCTTGCCATCTCATTTAGTCTCCGAAATATGCTTTTTCTGTGGCTTTCTCCACCTTGCAGAACACTCTCCCATTGATTGGACAGGCCCCCACACTTATAACCTTGTAGAAGGCATTAGGACCTAGCTTTTCTTGGATATGGTTGTATAGATAGATAGTATGGAAGTGGAGCTATTAAGTCTGCTGTGGGGTATCCCAAGTTGGAATGGGACAATTTGCCACAGCCAACTCACTGCAGCCACCTCACTGCTGCCAATTCTCCACGGCCAACTCACCATGGCCAACTCATCATGGGACAACTTACCACAGGCAACTTGCTACGGGACAATTTGCTGCAGGACAAATTCAATTCAATTATTTAAAATAAATTAAAAATATTTTAATTTTTGTCATTCACTTTTTGCATCCTTTTTTTAATGATTCTATTCCACCATTTTTTTTATATTAATGTACCATAACTCTTGTTCCACAGTGAGTTGTCCCACAGCGAGTTGGCTGTGGTGAGTTGTCCCACGGCAAATTGGCTGTGGCAAGCTGGCCACAGCAAGTTGGCCGCAAAGAATTGTCATAGATCCCAAGTAGTTGTATCACTCAATGAGGTCTTTTTCTCCAGCAATGATTCATTTTTGCTTCCTTTTCTAATTCTCGTCTGGCAAATTGTAGATTTGCTAGATAGACAATATTTCCCATTGCAAATATTATATTTGTCCACTGGGTATAAATTATTTGAATTAGCATTTTGATCTATTGTTGTTTGTCACACAGTGGTGCTTGAATTATTGTAAACACTATGAAAGTCATTATTAGGCAATTAGAATGGAAAAATATGAACTCTCAAATAAAGTCAAGAAATAATAAGCATGGGTAAAACAATGAATAAAGAAAGCTGGTGTAATGCTCAAATTACGGGGCCATAATTCAATGTAATAAACTTCATAACAAGAAGCAACACATCCGATGTTAGTTGCTTTTATAAAAAGCTAAGCAGCATCACACCATATTAGTACTTACGTGGAAGACTATAGAAATCCCAAACTAAACTAGAATGGAAAATTGAAAGAACATTCTGGAATATAGCAAACTATTTTTATGAAGAAAACTTGTCTTTGTGATCACTTTGAGTTGGCAGTATGTTTAAAAATTACAGTCTATCGAATACCCCTTTGCTTTTTTTAGACAGGTTGTCTTGAAAATAGGCCCCAAGGTCAGGGAAGTGATATGAGCCAAGTAATCCTTAATTCGCAACTGTTCATTTACAACAGTATGGAGTTATCACAGCCTCAAAAAAAAAATGACTTTATGAGCCTTCCTTGAAGTTACAACTGTTGCACAACCGCCAAAGTCACATGATCACAATTTGGGTCCCTAGCAACCTGCTTGCATTTATAGCAATTTCAGCATCTTGTGGACATGTAATCATGACTCCCTCTATGAAGGAGAGGGGCAGTTTCAAAATTTGAGAAAGGAATAAAGATCACAATTTTGTGATCTTCCCTAGCGAGCTTCCAGGAAGCAAAGTCAATTGGGGAAGCGAAGCAGGGTTAGCCTAATGTCTATGGTGATTTACTTCATGATTGCAATAAAATGGTCTTAAAATTAGGTCTTTTTGTTGATTTCATCTAAATTTAGGTATCCTAACCCCCTTTTTTTTTTTACAACCCTGTAATCCCTTTTGTCAGGGTGGAGTTGGGGCAGCTGAATTGATCTGAGTGTTTATTGGCCGGATGCCCTTCCTGATGCCTATGCAGAGTTTGCAGTAGATATTTTCTTTTTGTACTCTGATAAAGAAATATCTTTCACTGCCTAGGATTGAACTCTCAGCTTTCCGAGCGAAAGGTAAGTATCCTCACCTCTAGGCCACCACACTGCTCTTATACACAAGATGCAATAATTAAAGAATTAGTAATGTTTTAAAGCTGATGTTTTAAAAAGTCAAAATAAAATAATGAGACTTAAGTTTGCAAATTCTAGACAACTCAAAATATGATGTAATAATGCACAAATTATCAAATTGGGGGGGGAAATATATTCAAAATGATTCTGCCTAGAATAAAAAAGGAACAAGAATAAATAGTAGTTCCCACATACCACAGTGGAAACAGAATTTTCCCTGTGGCTTTTCTATTCACAGAAATAATTAGTATTCCAGAGAGTGTATTTTGGTTGTTTATTTTTCTACCCCAGCCCAAGCTTTCCAGAACAAACCATGTCAATGCTTGCAAATGTTAAAGTATTATTGATAGATTTAAAAGTAAAATTGAGTGATTAAAAAATTCTAGTTTGAGGCAATTTGATTCCCCCAAATAATCTATTTGAAAGGATGGACATCAAATCTTCTTTGTTGGAGATGCACAAATGTGAGAGATTACCGGCCCATATAATTTAGTTTAGTAAACTGTAGCTATTTAGTCAGATAAATGTCAAGGTTTCCCTGTCCAGTTATATCCAACTCTAGCAGGCAGTGATCATCTCCATTTCTTAGCTGAGGAATCCAGCATTATCTGAAGCCATTTCTGTGGTCATGTGTCCAGAATGACTATACATCAAAGGTGCATGGAATGTTGTTAACTTCCCACTAAAGTGGTACCTATTTATCTACCTTCATTTAATACATGTATAATACATGTGTAATTTGAGTGTTCTTTGGGCATAAGCACATACATTTGCACACTTTTGAACTGCTAGGTGGGCAGGAACTGAGGTAATAGGAGCTCATCCCATTACACAATGCTTGGGTCTCAACAGGCTGTCAGCTTTCCAGTTGATAAGTTCAGCATCATTAACCACTGAACCATTGTGTCCCCTTCAGAATGTATACAAGTAGATTTATATTCTCTGATTGATAAAGATGTTACTCTGATTCTTTGGAATCTAAGGAATTACATTTGTATTGGATGTGGAGGTTTCTAAACGAATTATTTTGGGAAATTGGAAAAGTGACATTATTCCAGATATTAAAGATGGGCTTTAGAAAAGGCAATATTTTCAAATAATGATAAAATGAAGCAATGTGTGCTTCTTTGGTTTATATTGTATGATATTTTACAACAGCACCATATTCCCAACTAATTTCTAATCCTTTAACATTTCTTTTGTAAAACAATGATTTCAGAAACAGAATAACAGAGTTGGAAGGGACCTTGGAGATCTTCTAGTCTAACCCCCTGCTTAGGCAGGAAACCCTACACCACTTCAGACAAATGATTATCCAATCTCTTCTTTTCATATAGCATCTCTGTGTGTGTTTACTATTGCTACTTTTGTTTCTGTTTTTTTTTAAATCAAAGGCTTGTTTCTGCCTTTTCTTGGTTCTTTATAATTTTCCTTTTGTGTTTATTAATTGTTAGCATTTCTTGTTTGCTTCATTCATTTCATTTCATTTTATTTTTTTATATTTTGGCATTTTCTTTTTAAAAAACATAAAATTGGAAGGCAGGGAAATAAAGAACAAACTTTTGTAAGTTCATTTTAAAATAAACATGCAGCCTCCAACAGCTGGGATATAATTATAAAAGTTACTCCATTTGTTGGTGAAGCTCCACTTGTTATTCAAAGATTCTACTATGAGAATATTTGGCAATACTTGTTTTGGCTAAAGGAGTTTTAGTGCATCTCATTTAGAGCACATCAGTTACAGAAAGACTGCAGTTTCTTCTTATCTCCAACTGATTGCTTTAATCAACTATAAAAAGCAATTTTGAGATTATTTTCAGTCGACCGAGCCAGTCAAGAAACACCTAAAATACCAGCAAAAAGAATGAAATAGATTAAGAAGATTATAAATGTATTTTATACATTTGGCAAGCTCATAGTGGATGATGAAAAAGTGGTAGATAGTTCTATTGATTTTGGCACAAGAATAGATGATAACATGCTTGAGCAATAAAGATTTTAATCCTAGGGAGAAAGGCAGTGACAGGATAATAAAACATAAAGACATTCCTTTGAGACAATGATCCAAATAGTTAAAGCAATAGCTTTTCCAGTTATAATGTACAGTCGGGAAAGCTGGTTATTAAAAAATAACAGAAGAAAGAAGGAATTACAAATCAGAGCACTGCTAAAACTACTATGGATTGTAGGAAAAGAAAACTACTTGGTCCTCAATCAATTAAAAACTGATTATTCTCTTGAGGCAACAACCAGTAAGCAAAAACTCACATACATGCAACATGTGAAACAAGTAGAAGATAAACTTGAAAAAAAGTATTATATTTGGGGAGATTGAGGAATGTAGAAGAGGGGGGAGTAAAAAAAAAATCCATAAACATTGATAATTTAGGTGGGGCATAGATGTTGGCAGGCATCAAGGAATATGTTCATGACTGTAGGAGATGAAGCAGGCTGAGCTGGAAGGCGACGTTAAACATGTCATCTGTTTGGAATAACTGCATAGCCATAAGAGACCTAGGTCAAGCCCCCTATGAATTCCATTGACCCTTATCTAGCACCAATTTAGCTTTGACTGTTAGTTGACCATATTCTTATCTATAGTAGCAATAATAAACTCTTGTGCTTCCTGGTTCTTTGTACCTGACGTTAATCTGATCAACTAAGGGTCAAAACTAAACAAACAAACAAACAAACAAATAAATAAACTTGCTGGATAGCTCTACCATTCTAAATAATGCCATCATTAAGTTTGTCTGAATCCACCCTGAACACCCCTGTACAGTCACTGCTGTGGAAGCTTAGGGTTCTTCTCAGCAGTGTGTTTGATTGACCCCAGGGCAGAACAGCCAGCAAGTGAAATAAAGTAAATGAAATAATATGAACTGCCAGCTAAAAATTAGGCCTCTTAAAAAATCATTCAGTCAGAATCTAAATTATTAAAGTTATTCTTATGAGCACAAGACCATTACACATGTTGTGGGGCAGGAGTTCCTCGCTTTCACCCTTTGTTGTTATGTAGTGATGCATATGCACTACACCAGTTAAATCATCCAATTACTTTATTAGCATTTAATCTGTCATTTCTACTTAACAAAAGAATTGAACAAGTCCAAATGTTTACATAGTAAGGAATGTGTCCTGTCCTGAGATTCACTTTTTACCAAGATTAGTTCTGCAGTAACATTATATTCACCAGATGTTCCATTGCTTATGGAATGGTGGTGGTGCTTTGTATAAAACAAAGCAATAGCACATATACCACCCCATAGTGCTTTCAAGCACTCTCTGAACAGTTTACAAATATCAGCATATTGCCCTCAACAATCTGGATCCTCCTTTTACCAACCTCAGAATGATGGAAGGCTGAGTCAATCTTGAGCCCCATCAGAATCGAATTCCTGACTGCGAGCAGAGTTAGCCTGCAACACTGCATTCTAACTACTGCACCACCATGGCTCCAAAGTGCACATTCAAAGCACTGTAAATTGTATTGCAGAACTAAATAGTCTTAAAAGTCCATATATCTTAAAGCTGTCAAGTTTGAAAAAACACTGGTTCATAGGATTTTCAACAGATTATATAGAGCAGTGGTCCCCAAATTTTTGGCATCGGTTTCACGGAAGAAAACTTTTCCATGGACTGCGGGCAAGGGGGGATGGTTTTGCATGCAACCTAGATCCCGCGCAAGCACAGATGAAGCTTCATTCGCTCACCTGCTGCTTGTGTGGCCCATTTCCTAACAGGCTACAGACCAGTACTGTTGGGGATCCCAATATAGAGTACAGCAGGCACAGTGCTACATTTTTAATGACACCTAATAACTACCAAGTATGTTTATACCTGAGTTCAGGCAAAAGCTACAGAAATCACTTCTTTGGGAAAACCAAACCAAACACTTTCCCAGTGTTGTTATTACATTTTCCCTTAAAGCCAGAGTTTCATTTTCCAGCATCAAACAGAAGCAAGCAGTCTTTGGAGACTACAGTTCACAAAAAAGGTATGCTGTAATAAATGTATTAGTTTTGCTGTTTAATTTATCTCTGGAAATATTTGTAGATGCTGTTATAAAAAAAAATAAGCAAATACTATTGTAAAAACATTTCTTTTAAATGAGAATTGACACGTATCTTTAACCCAATGAACTGCTATTGCTCTTTAGTTGTTTAAATTGTTTCTTCAGTTGAATTAACTGGTTTTATTTTCTTATGACCATGTATTGTTGGATGTTTTGTAGAAAGGACAGATATACATTTCCCAAAATAAACATAATTGTATTGGACGTGGAACTCATATTTCATTTTGATGTAGTTGCATTTCCAACTTTTTATATCACTCTTATCTGATCAACCTCAAGCTTTCGAGGAGAACTCTTTTGGAAATGAAGGGGTGTTCTGTAAAGCTCCCTCCATAAAGAGAATGTCTGAAGGCTTTAGAATCAGATTCATGCCTATGCACATTTAATATGTATTTTATGTTTATCAGCATTCTCGGTCCACTTCATTTTATTGCTTTTATATATATAGATAGGCATCAGTGGTGGGTTGCCCCCGGTTCGGACTGGTTCTATAGAACCGGTAGTAAAACCGGTGGGAGGCTCCACCCACTGACCCTGACATCATGAGAAACAATCTGCGCATGTGCGCGATCCTGTTGCGAACCGGTAGTAAAAGTAAGTAGAACCCACCCCTGATAGGCATGTTTATTTTCCAGAAAGCATATGGTAGAAAACATGGATTTTATATTCACAACTTTTTTATAAGGCAGGTCTGAGAAAAAGTGGTCAAAATCTCGCATACATAATCCATTCTGTCTTATGGCTCTAACCATTATACCACACACGGTATACTAAATATTGTTCATGATCCTATAATTAGTAATCTTTCAGAATCTGGTGTTAAATCCAGGGCTTCAGATGAAACTCTTTACATGACACTGAGTGGCAGATCTTTTACATCTTAAAGCAGAGTGTTCAGATAACTTTGAAAGAAAGAAGATCAACCTGAATAGATTTAGCATAAAGGATGGGACCTACGAAGGTGAAGCCAAGACCCCAGTGGTTATCAACCTTTTCTTCACCATGGACCCTCATTTAAATACTTTTTGTGGCCATGGACCCCCAAGACTCAAGTTTTAAATCACAATATTTCATCAAGCCTTCACAGACCTTCTGTGACAACATTGTGGCCACCCAAGGTATCTGTGGACCACAGGTTGAGAACCACTGCAGTAGCCCATAATTCTACCTAGCATCTTTAAAGAACAGTCTTAGACAGTTCTTAGACATTTACATTTATCTTTAATGTATGTAAATTCATGTGCTGCTTTTACATTTCTCAGGGGAAAAGCACATTTGCTTTTTAATTTTTAGCAGTGACATTTTTAAACAGAACTACTGGAACAACAATGATGCAGTCCTATTTTTACCTGAAACTGAATCCCATTTCAGAAGGTGAATTGAATACTTTATTTGGCCAAGTGTGACTAGACATACAAGGAATTTATCTCCGGTACAGAAGCACTCAGCTCATTTCATTTCAGAAGGTGCCAATGCAGGATGTCCTTTCCTGGCCTGGAACAAATGTTATGTTTCAAATAACAAGCACAAGCATAAATAAACGATGTTACTTTTATGAAGTTTTGGCCTTGTTTTTAATTGCAAACTTTCTTTTGGATAGGAATACATTTGTTCATCTTGAGAATACCTAAATATTTTTTTAAACAAATTACAGGGTGGAGGTTTTCCTTTTTATTAGAGTACACAAATGAATAAAGGAGTTTATTTGGATTTCCCAACCTGGTGATCTCCAAGTGCTGTACCAAGAACAACCTCACCCCATATCTTCTCTTCCATATCTCATCTTATTTACAGTTTGTTTCATATGAAAACCTCCAGTTACAAGTCCATGAAGTCTCAAGCAAGCACTCCCATCACAAAATGTTCAAATTTCCTTAGTTTAATCATTATTTGAAAGCATTAGATCCAGGAGAAGATTACCTAATGTGATGTCCAACTTTCCTGACAAGCCAGTGGCTCTTAACGAAAGCCTTTGGTGGTTTGACATGGAGCAGCATTTATCAGAGATCTTTCAGCATGAACGTATAGCTGTTCAGGGACTTGTGGTCTGAAGCTTAATATCCAATTACCCCAAACTCCTTTGCCACACAGCTCTTTCCATTGTGCACATGTTTCCAGGTTATTCTGGCTGACTTTTCCATAACATAGTGTTAGAAGCATTAAATATTGTACAGGCATCCCAGGGGCTGGGCTGGTTAGGAGGCTTTTTCTGAGGCAAGCAGGTCAGTTTGGGTCTGATGGGATTAGGCAAAGGGATGAACTGGGACTAACTATGGTCATATCTAAAAGACAGGGAAGGAAAAGAAGGTGCAGCCTCCATTTTGTTTGACTGATTTTCTCCATTTCAGTGTCTTGTAAGTTAACAAACCCACAAAAGGCTATGAAAGCTGGAATGGGTTGGATCCACAGGGACTTGGCAAGTGAATGGGCAGCAGGTGGACAATACAGAGCTGGGCCATCACACAGCACAACAAAAATAAACATTCAGAGTCTGGCTCATAAGGGGCTCCAAATGCTTATAAATATTGTAACTTACCAGAAGCAAAAAAGGGAGAAGTTAAAAATTGAATAGCCTTTTCTCTTTTTTGTATTTAATTACTGTCAAATTTGTCTTCCTTTTTTCTTTTTTCAATATGCACAAATAATATTAAGTAACAATACAGTGGAGTCTTTAAAACTAAGTAATGAGCTTTAGAAAAAAACCTTTATCATACAACAAATACTTTGATGCAACCTGAGATACATTATTGATAACTTAAAATGCTCTTTCAAATAATAACATTTGGTTTAAAGGAATTTAATCTTTAAATTCCTTGACTAAAGGAATTTAGTCAAAAGCCTTGGTGGCGCAGCAGACTAAAGTGCTGTTAACTAGCACCAGCTGCCTGCAATTACTGCAAGTTCGAATCTCACCAGGTCGAATCTCAAGGTTGACTCAGCCTTCCATCCTTTCGAGGTAGGTAAAATGAGGACCCGGATTGTGGGGGCAATAAGCTGACTTTGTATAAAAAAGAACACCGCTTTGGGGAGAGGGGGCAAAAGCCCTACTAAGCAGGTATATACAAAAGTATGAAGGCTATTGCTTAACGCATTGTAAGCCGCCCTGAGTCTCTGGAGAAGAGCGGCATATAAATTGAACAAATGAATGAATGAATGAATGAATGAATGAATGAATGAATGAATCTTTTGTTACAAAGGGAACTAACTGATGTTGCTGAACTCTAATGTTGCATACTTCATCACTGTGAAAAAAACTAATATTGAGTCAAGAAAAGAAACCACCAACACTGTTGTGGTTTTAGAAATATTGTTTAGTAATACATTGTTATCATCATTATTATTAGTTTCTTATTCTACTCTGTTTTTAAATGAAACTCAATGTAGTGAACATACCTAATACTCCTTCTTCCTCCTTATTTTCCCCACAACATCCCTATGAGATGGGTTGGGCTGAGAGATAGAGACTGGCTCAAAGTCACCCAGCTGATTTTCATGCTTAAGGCAGGGCAAAAACTACAGTTTCTTGGTTTTTAAGCCAGCACCACACATTTTTTCTTCCCTTTATATCACTTAAAAATAAAACAGTGGAAAATATTTGATAATCAATGTTTCAATTTTCCCCTTTTGGGAAAGGCAATGAAAAAAGGGAGGGAAACAGAAATCTTTCTCACCACCTAATCTTTCTGAGTTTTTTTCTTCTTCATCTTTTCCTCTCATGCCTTCCCATCTCTCCTGTTGTCTCTACATCCAAATATGGTACACAAAGCACTTAACATAATTTTGGATAGGCTGGGCACACCCTAACTCTAGGGTATGTATTAACGCTGAGAGTTTTCCGGACTATGCCAAGCAAAATAACATCTGGATTTTGTTTTAAGAGAAAAAAGCAAAAGGCTTTCTCCTACAAACGAATGGGGGAGTGGGGAAAACAGATGTATTTACACAAAAACAGGGTAAGCTCACGAAAAGCTGCCTAAGTTATACTCAGGAGAATTAGTCACACAAGCTGCAATAGGATGTGGTTATAGTGTAAAAGAATTTTGGGAGGGTGCAATCCTGCATAGAAATCAGGCAAAGCTTCAGCCCCGGATGGTAGTTTAGGAAGAAGTGAATGAGCACACCCACACATAATGCCTTCTTACATGCTTGATGATGTGGAATTTGGGAAGACATTGGGGGAGGATGGATTTACTATATGAGTATTTCCTTATTCCTAAAAGTTCCGTTAACGAAACATGCAGAGAAGAGGGAAATCCCAAACTGCCAAGGAATATTTTGTGAGGCAAGAGATCTGACTATCCTTTGAGTAATGCTAGCAAGATAAGCTTATCAGGAAACGAGCTGACTATTGATGGGCACTTTAAAAAAGAAAAGAAGTATTAGAGATAAATGTGTCTATGTGGTCTCTAAAAGTTGGCAGTGACTTCATGGTCTATATTCAATCAAAGGTAAATGATTCCAACTAGAAACATAATGTGTGTGGGTGTGTGGTACAAATGTACCACATGACATACATACAGTACAAAGGAGAGGAGCTTTGATCCCAGCAGAAGAAGACAAAGTGGATGCATAAAGTGGAAAATCTGAATGGATGAATTCTGTATCTGCATATAGACAGGGAACAGAAGGGGAATACCCAGATGGGGCAGAAAGGCTTGTGCCCAGAGTCAGTTGGAGATATGGGAATATGCTACAACAATAACCAGCTTCTTTGTGTAAGTTCAGAGCATAAGAGAACAGTGGCAAAATGTTACCAGGAAACATCAAAAAGGTACAAGGCATAAATCCAGGTATATTTCAGTTCCATCTTCTCCAATAAGAAATTTGATGAATGTAAAGAATAGGTTGATCAAGCAAGATCAGGCTCTCCTCACAGTCACTCATGCCCTCATCACCTCACGGTTAGATTATTGCAACGCCCTCTGCATGGGGCTACCCTTGAAAAGTTTTCGGAGACTACAGTTGGTCCAGAATGGAGCCGCACAAGCTGTCATGGGTTCTCCTAGGTACACCCACATTACACCAATTCTCCGCGAGCTGCACTGGCTCCCTATTGGTCTCCTGTCACAATTCAAGGTGTTGCTTATTACCTTTAAAGCCCTACATGGCTCAGGGCCAGGTTATCTTCGAGACCGCCTTCTGCCGCATAGCTCCCAGCGACCGGTAAGATCCCACAGAGTTGGTCTCCTCCGGGTCCCATCAGCTAAACAATGCTGGCTGGCGGGCCCGCGGAGGAGGGCCTTCTCTGTGGCCGCCCCAGCTCTCTGGAACCAGTTACCTCCTGAGGTCCGGACCATCCCCACCATATTGGCTTTCCAAAAAGTGGTGAAGACCTGGCTTTTCCGGCAGGCCTGGGGACGTTGATCTCACTCTTGTGATCTGGCGAGATCCGGCCATGAATGGCGTGAATGAGTTTTTAATGTTTTTAATTTTTAAATGTTATTTTTTTTATAATGATTTTTTAAAATGTATTGTGAGCCGCCCTGAGTCTTCGGGGAGGGGCGGCATATAAATTGAATTAATTAAATTAAATTAAATTAAATTAAATTAAATTAAATTAAGACTGTGGGGCACCTGCCTTCTGTTTCCCCTACCTACTATCTATATAGCAAAAAGAGAGGTGCTCACTAATTATATTGATGCCCTTAATAGCAATAACACTTAGACTTATATACCTCTTCACAGTGCTTTCCAACTCTCTCTAAGCAGTTTACAGAGTGAGCATATTGCCCCCAACAATCTGGGTCCTCTCCCTAATGTTAGATGTAGTTGGATTCTTTGGTGAAATTGGATCAAATAAATTCTTCAACATTAGGAGTTTCCTGTTTGCATAGAAGAAAAATCATAGAATTCAAGCCATCTGTGTGATCTTCCCTAGTTAAGCTCATCTGTTAAGTCATGCGCCTAGGTGCACCAGGGAGTGGCTGATGACGTTTGCCAGGTCAAAAAGTCAACAGCACAGAAATCCATTTGGATTTATTTCCTTTTCCTTTTTTTTCTAACCTCAGGCTGTATGCATGCATGCACTTATTTCTTGGCAAATTCAATTTAGTGGGCAAAACTCTGGGAATATTTTGAATGGAAAAACTGACATGAGAAATAGTCACACGTTTCTTATGGAATCACTGTCCTAGTTAGTACTTTGGCTCCTGATCAAACTTTAATTCACTCCAGTTTTAAAAAATAAATTATAGTATTTTAAAATATTAAAAGGAAATTAAAAATAAACATTCCAGTCAAGCTTATTTGGGAGTATGCCTCATTCAGGTTAATAGAATTTGAACCCAAATAAGTGGATATATTCACTTACTTGGGAGTAAACTCCAACTGAACACAGTAGTATTCACTTTGCATGAAAATAGGATTGAAATTTCAATAGTTAGGGTTTTTTTAAACAAAAATTCAAATGCCATATTAGCATCTTTTAGTTTAGTATAGTTAGTTTCCAGAAAATGTTTTAATAGTGGTGATGATAATAATAAAAGTCTCTTTAAAAACCACAAGCACATTACAGTATAAAAAACTGTTTTATACATTGGAAAAAAATCCATATCCATTAATTCTTTAGACATCAATAGAACAAATTAGATTTCTGGATAATGGATACTACTTTATTGCCATTATTTCTACTTCTTAGTTTTTCAAAAATGGCTGGAAATAAATGATAATGGCACTTCTAGTGACTTCTAAACCAGAGGACTTTGGAGATGGGGGGGGGGGGGAAGGATGTGAATTTGTATTCCAAATAATTACAACTTTATTTTGACTAATCTATAATGGAAATTCAGTTTTTCAACGATGAATGTCAGCAATGAAATTATTTTTTGGCTCTCAGTTCCAAAAAGTGTTAATTTTAATACATCTCACTATCAAAATTATACACTATTATACACAAAAAAGCCTTGTTGAATTACTATTGATTCAATCCATTAATAAAGATGCACAGATATTTATATTTTTTTTAATACTTTGATAAGTGTACTGGTGCATAATTGGTGTCCTTTGTAATGCAATCCATATTCACGTATTTATATTTTTCGGAAGAGGAATCTGAGGTTTCAGACCTTTAAGACTTCTTTTAAAAAGACTTTTTAAAAGGCTTCTGCTCTAAGCACT
This sequence comes from Ptyas mucosa, assembly GCA_012654045.1. Classification (NCBI taxonomy): domain Eukaryota; kingdom Metazoa; phylum Chordata; class Lepidosauria; order Squamata; family Colubridae; genus Ptyas; species Ptyas mucosa. The sequence continues at coordinate 13,620,177 of WNWU01000162.1, read as the reverse complement.
GAGGAGCAAAAGACACAACTGCTACTAGTCCTGCATAGTAAAAAGCTACTCACCTGGGCTCCATACATAAGTGAAATAAATAAATTAGTCTCACCTAAGTTCTTATTTCATACCGTGTGCATTTTCCTAACTATCTGGAAATCTAAGCAGTTCCAGGATAGGGAATTGAAAAGCCATCAAGTCACCTTCTCCCTTAGAATAGCTAAGGGTGACTGAAGCCCAAAATCCGATAAGATAAAATGAATGGAGAGTTCCCACTGAAACCGAACATTCCCAAAATTCTACAGCATTTTAAAGAAAAGGTAAGTTTTAGTGCTGTTTCGAATATGCTTCCACTGAGACATACCGTAAGTAATTGGGCTCCACTGCTAAAAATAAATGAGAAGGTGGCATCACCGAAGTAGGAAATGAATTTGGATTCAGTGACACATGCCCAGTGGAAGTCCTTTATTTAAATCCCATCAATTATCAGTAGAAATAAAACAGGCTTTTCTGACCTGACCTCACAAACATTTTGGATTAATTCTCATAACCCATGATCGGTACAGCATGTAGCACCAGACTGAGGAAGATGTATGACTAACTTCTTCTAGTTCTAACTAGTTCCACTTCAAGAGGAATAAATAATCTAAACCACAGTGTTCTTGTTTGCTTTACGTAAACATCTTCAGATTATGAGAATGATTAACTATCTTAAATTAGCAAATTTGTTACAGGTGCAGGAACACCTAATTTCTCATTTAGCCCCTCCAATTTTCTTTCTTTTCTCTTTTTAGGCTCAATTTTTTATTATGTTTAAAAAGGATAAGATTAAAAAAAGAGGGTTATGGAAAAGAAAGGTAAAAGAAAAAGCAAAAAAAGGGTGCAAAAGGAAAGAAAAAGAAAAGAGAGAAAGGAAGAAAAAGAATAACTTCCAATTTTCTTTGCTACAAATACAGATATAAAATACATTAACCTCTTACGTGAGAAACAACAATGATACAGTATTTCTAATGTCATAAACAATTTAAACATAAAATCCCAAAATTATATTCGACATTCCCTTATACATCTTTGTCAACTCTAATCTTCACTAAATTGGTGGAGCAATTCATTAGGCATACTTCTGTGGGGTATATATGGAAGGGGGAGGAAATATTCTTTTTTATAACAGTTATTTGGTTAAATTGTACAGTTGGGAGTCCTTTTTTGTCTGCGAAGAAAATTTTACTAGCTTCCTGTTATGCAGCAAAATCACCTGTGCTGAAATGGCTGTACAGATTTGGGACTTTTGTACCTATCTTTATGGATCCATAGAAGCGGAGACATAATTCATGTTTTATTCTTTTGCTAGTTCTACACACAGTTAAAGGGATAAAGATAGGGGTGAAATCTAGCAGGTTCTGACAGGTTCTGGAGAACCGGTAGCAGAAATTTTAAGCGGTTTGAAGAACCGGTAGCGGAAATTTTGAGTAGTTCGGAGAACCGGCAAATAACACTCTGGCTAGCCCCAGAGTGGGGTGGGAATGGAGATTTTGCAACATCCTTCCCCCAGGAGTGGGGAGGGAATGGGGATTTTGCATTATCCTTCTCCTGGAGTGGGGTGGGAATGGAGATTTTGCAGTATTCTTCCCCTGCCACACCCACCAAGCGATGCCCACCAAGCGATGCCCACAGGTAGTAAAAAAAATTGGATTTCATCACTGGATAAAGGGTGACCTTAAGAATGACTTTTGTTTTAATTCTTGCATGCTTTTTGTATTAATTGTTTTTACTATTGTTTACCTACTGTTTTATCTAACATTTTCATTGTTGTTTGTCTACTGCTCTGGACAGACTCTTTGGAGAGGAACAGTGCTAGTAATAATAACAATGATAATACCTAGATAGGGACTGGACCCTGAAGAACCACTTGATTCAAGTGATCATAAAAAAAATTATCACAAAGCTAATTAGGTTCTACAAAGTGAAGTTTAACTCCATGGATGGATGTATACCAGTGGTGGGTTCCTCCCGGTTCCGCCCAGTTCCGCCGAGCCGGTAGCGGTGACGATACGACATCACCGAACCGGTTCTGCGCCCCCGCCCCCATTCACCCCCTGCATTATTTTTACCTTTTATTTGGCCCCCAATCTATTGCTGCCTCCTGAGTCCCAGCTGATGGCTAGAGGGAAAAAAACCTGTTTAAACTCTTGCTGCAGAGCTTCAAAGGGCCGCCCTACAGCTGATCAGCGTTAAAAGAAAACAAACGAGTAGATCGGTGCCTGCAAAAATACATGAGTAGATCAGTGCCTGCAAAAATAAATGGGTAGACCAATGCCTGCTAAAATAAATGGGTAGATTGGTACAGCTCTGCAAGCAGTTAAAAGCCTGGTAGACCAGTACCTCTGCTAAATCCTAAATAATTATAACGACCATCAAGCCACACCCACTAAATAAGCCACGCCCACAGAAACAGTAGTAAAAAAATTTAGAACCCACCCCTGATGCATACATCATAATTTGCTTCCCAGTCAGAATTTTTCCAAGGATAATTTTTCTCAGGAGTAATTTCTACGATATTATCAATCCACTGTATCTACTGCTTCCTATTTTATTTTTCTCAGACTTCCCAAGCATATTTTTTTCTGCTACATCATATGTTCAAAGTGTGTGAGTTTCAGTTTGCTGGTCATGAGACTGCCTAAGTACCCTGTTTCCCCCAAAATAAGACATCCGCTGATAATAAGCCCAATCAGGCTTTTGAGTGCATGGCAATAAGGCCAAGCGCTTATTTCAGGGTTCAAAAAAATATAAGACAGGGTCTTATTTTTGGGGCAACATGGTAGTATAGGCAATTCAGCAGGTTAAGGAAAAGAAAGTTATGAATCTTTTGAATATATTATTGATCTGTACATGTTATACATGTGTTGTTTCTGAGCATAATTTCATTATCAGTATCATTCTTTTTTCCCCCTCCTGTAATGGTTTATGACTAAACAAAGTTATTTGTGCTTTCTGTAATTCCTATGTCTCTCTTGATCATTTGGGAGAGCATCGCATTCTAGATCAGTTCCTTAAATATAGTATCCTATATTTTTTCTTTATCAAAGGATCGCCAAGTACTTATATGGTAGATTGCTGAAATTTACATGGTGGAAGGCTCAAATCTCCTCTTTCTGAAGTCTTCTGGGTTTTCATATCCTGACCAGTGGTGGGTTTCAAAATCTTTTACTACCGGTTCTGTGGGTGTGGCTTGGTGGGCGTGACATGGCTTGGTGGGCGTGGCTTGGTGGGCGTGGCTTGGTGGCGTGGCAGGGGAAGGATACTGTAAAATTTCCATTCCCACCCCACTCCAGGGGAAGGTTGCTGCAAAATCCCCTTTTCCTCCCGATCAGCTGGGACTTGGGAGGCAGAGAATAGATGGGGGCGGGGCCAGTCAGAATTTTTACTACCGGTTCTCCGAACTACTCAAAATTTCCACTATCGGTTCTCCAGAACTGGTCAGAACCTGCTGAAAGCCACCTCTGATCCTGACCCAACTCCTGGCTTTGAATAGTGGCCTGGCAGTTCCTACTGCAACCAATTACCTTTCAGGTGACACCTTACCTCGTGCCCAACCCACAAGCCCAAAGTATGACAAAGAAGATAGAAGATATCTTCTGTTATTTTCTTGGTGAATAAAAGGTCAACTTCTTTTGGCCATATAGTGAAGAGGTGCAGTAATGGAATCAATCCTTCCTTTGGGAACCAGTTCCATCTCACAAGAAAGAAAGAAATCTAATTGTATTTTTTTAAAAAAAGAAATAAAAACTAGAAAGAATTATGATTTTTTTACTAGGCATAATTCCAAAATGTATTAATAAAAAAAATCACAGTTTACTAAAATATATATTAACGACCACGAGGATAAACTTAGCATATCAGTTTGAAAAGAAATACATTACCAACAATATAAGATTCGGAACTTTAACTTGGAAAATATGAAGTAATGGAAATTCAACAGCACATATTCACAACACAGGTTTAACAAATTTAAGCAAGAGTAGCTTCTATATATACCCTATATTATGCAGCAACGCAAATATAAATATTTAAAGAATAGTTTTTAAGAGGAAAAAGAATTGACTAAAGGACTTAGAATAGAAATACAGGAACATTTTAAATGTTTATAACATTGTATATTGTAGGAATACAACAAAGGGGAAGTTGGAAACTAAATATTTATTTATAATGTTTTTAGAAACCTTTCTTTTTTCTTTGTATCTTTAAATACAAATTGTGGAGATTTGGGCACTCAAGATATTTTCTCCTATTGTTAAATAATTCAATTTACTTTGTTCTTTATAGTTAATTTCCTTATCATTTGAGCACTGACGGTACAACCTTCATAACTCCTTGGTCCACTTACTGATATATTTCTGCATTAATTATTTTTATCTCCTTTCTATTTTCTTTTTATTTATTCATTCTCTATTTTTAAAAAAATGATTAATATGTTTAAAAAGGCAAAGGCCTGTTTTACTTTAAGTATGACAATGTAGTATCAACATAAATTATAGAACTGCTTAGATCATGTCATACGGCAGCTTACAAATTAATTTTAAAAGAAAAAATCCAAACAAAAATACCATACTCCAGACAAACCACAGGATGATATGGGCCTGGGACAATGGAAAACTGTCTGCCTTAATCTCTTTAAAAAACGAGAGTGGTTTCAGATTATTATCAGATCACAAGAAGATTCTAAAAAAGAAAGATATATCATCCTGAACACAGCCTGAAGGATGACGAAAGGCTGAAATTATACCCAATTCTCCAAATTTTACAGAGTATAAAGCATCACACAGAAGAAAGAAAACCCTAAAGCAAATTCCTGACAATACAGTTTATCATTTGTTTGTGACTTTCCAGTCAGTCCTGTCTTCTGGTGCCTGCCTTGATTAACCCCTGAGGTTTTCTGAGCAAGATTTGTGAAATGTTTTTTCCTTGCCTTCTTCCAATGGTTGAGAGAGAAGGATTGGCCTAAGGTCATCCAGGTAACTTCATGATGAAGGCAGGAACAAAACTTCTAATCTCCCGTTCTTCCACCTGGTGCCTTCAACCAGTAGAGTAGTCCTCGATTTATGACCACTATTGAGCCCAAAATTTCTATTGTTAAGTGATACATTTGTTGAGTGACTTTTGCCCCATTTTACGACTTTCTTGCTGAAGCTGTTAATTGAATCACTGTAGTTGTTAAGTTAGTAACACAGTTGTTAAGAGAATCTGGCTTCCCCAATGACTTTGCTTATCAGAAGGTTACAAAAAGTGAACCCAGGACACTGCAACCGTTACAAATATGAGTCAATTGCCAAGTATCTGAATTTTGATCACATGATCATGAGAATGCTGCAACGGTCATGCGACAAATGGCCATAAGTTACTTTTTCCAGTAACATTGTAACTTCGAACTTTCACAAAATGAGCTGTTTTAAGTCTAGAAATTCCTGTATAACAAACTGGCTCTTACCCAGTGGTGGGCTTTTTTAATAACTGGTTCTCTGCCTTAATGACTGGCTGGGTGGACATGTGACTGGGTAGGTGTGGCCAACTCGCCGTCACTCACGGCAAGGTGGGGCGGCGCAGTCCGGCCAACGCTGCAGAGACAGGCTGATTTCCTTGGTACCATTCCGAGCCCCTTCCCCCCACTTCTTGGGCTGACAAAATAAAAGCCTTTCTAAAGATCGCAACTGCCTGCCGAGCCTGCCTGGTGCATGCTGGCAAAAGGAGGTTCTTGCACCGAAAAAAAGAGGTGGCGGCTGCAGGCTTCTCTTGGGGGGGGGAACATGGTGAGGCAAGGCTGCCTTTCGGGTCCTGCTCTGGGCTTCTGCCTGCTCAACCTCTGCTCCACCTTGAGTTCCGCATCCAGCCCACAACAAGGGGGGCGAGATACGGGCTGGTGGGGAGCGGAGCAGCGATGGCTCAGCCCTGGCTTGCCTTCCCCTCTGCCACCAGCCGTGGGAGGAAGGTAAGGTTGTGGGACAAAGAAAGAGACAGTCATGGGGGAAGAAGTGGGGAGATTGAGTAAGGGCCAAGGCCTCTGAAGGAGAGGAAACAGGGTGATCCGAGGCGAACCGAGAGTGAGTGGCATGCAGGAGGAGGCTCCGGGAAAGGCCAGAGCCAGAGACTGGCATGTTCCCCGACCCGAGATAAATGGAGAGCAGGCAGCACGCACAAGAGGCCCAGGGAAAGGCCAGAACCAGGGACTGGCGTGTCCTCCAACCCGAGGTGAATGGACACCGGGCGGCATGCAGGTGGAAGGATAGTGAGAGCCAGGCCCAAAAGGCAGCCGAGCCTTGCCATTTCCACCCCGAGGTGGCCCTTCGGCTGAGCGCCTTACCTTTGTGGACAGCTGTGGTGAGCAGAACAGACATGGTGCGAATATCAGCTGGGCCACATGGCCAGCATGGTAGGCCGCAGTGAAGGCAGGCAAGCAGGCGAGGCATGTAGATCAGCTGGACCAAGTGGTCTGGATAAGTGAGCAAAGGAGCCAGAGAGTAGCTGGGAACAGGTGTGACTCAAGCCACCAGCCAAGGCAGGTACAATGAGATAGGGTGGGGCAGAGTGGGAGGAGCCATCCAGTAGTGGCATTTGCCGGTTTGGCGAACTGCGCATAATCTTAACTACCCCTTTGCCTGAACCAGTGCGAACCGGCAGCAGCCCACTCTGCTCTTATCTAAGTACGTGTATAAAAATATGGAAGTTTCTTTGTTTATTTTCCTACATTTCGCCAGCTGCATCTTTGTGGAGGGTAACATAGATTGGTCTGAAGAAAGTAATGCTACACTGTTGTGAGGCAAGCCCTGTCCCCTTTGTAGGTACATTATGATGTCACATGCACATCCCAAAGGGAAAGATCTTCCAACATAATGCTGCTTTCACCATTCCAAAATGAGACTGCAGAAGCCCATTTCCCAAACTTTAATTAGAGGCTGATGGGAACATGAAAATCCCATCTTTTCCAGCCTTAGTTCATGAATGACACTGGAGTTCTGCCCACCAAAGCTAAATAGGAGAGAGATTTTCTCTCTAGGAATGGCAGAGGTTGGAGAAACTACCTGAATCGCAAAGCCATCTCTCATTAATAGGAGTAGTGTTGTGTCCATCTAAGTGTGCAGGCTGGCACCCAGTCTACATTCACCCAGATGGATTTCAAGCATAGGTTGGGTGTATTTGGTATCTATTGCATATATTTTGCTGTTGGGTTTTCTGGATTTCTGTCTTGTTTATTTCTTGTACTGTCTTTTTCTTTACCTTGTTAAGTTTTTAGCTTGTTCTCTTTATATTGCAAACCGCCCAGTCTGTAATGAGGTGACACTGAAGTGGGCTTAGTCAATCAGCCAATAAATTCACAACAGCAGCAGCCTAAAGAAAAAAGGATGCATTTTCCAGTTTAAAGACGGAACCTACGGTCACCTCTCCTTTCTTTAATCGGTTTGCCAAGAGAGGGAGGAGGATCACAATGTCACCTTGCTGCATTCCCAGAGTAGTAGCAACATTTGACCTTTGAGCACCAATTTCCTTAATGTAAGAATAAGGGATAATTATTTGTTGGTTTCAGGAGGTCTCTAACACTAAGTTTATAAACTGAATTTATGAACTAAGTTACTACATATACTGTATGTCCAAGTGAGATTTGTGCCAAATATTCTAATATTTCCATTAGGAAATGTTACCTATAGACATGATAGTAACTGGATTGTTCCTCTGGGACAGTTTTTTTAAAATGTTATCCGAGGACCCCTGGGGCTCCCTCAAGATCATCTAAAGTCCAGGAAATCAGAAATATTTGCCTGATATTAGATACTTGGAAAGATATTTTTAAAGTTTTAAAGATAGTTTTAAAGATAAAACAATCACTCTTCTCATGGTATCCTGATATCCTACCAGTACCTTAAAAGTTTTTCTTTCTAGCAACGTTTTGACAGGCTCACAACCCTGTCATTTTCAGGCTCTTGTTTAGTTTAGAAATTATGGGATTCCCCATAGCTTCTAAACTAAACAAGAGCCTGAAGATGACAGGGTTGTGAGCCTGTCAAAACGTTGCTAGAAAGAAAAACTTTTAAGGTACTGGTAGGATTTTAGCCAAGGTTTTAAAGGACCTTGCAGAGTGCTCTGTAAGGATTTTTAGAAGATTTTAAACTAGGATATTAACCAGAATTTTAAACATTTTAACTAACTTATTTACTATGACGCGGGAAAACACCCGAGATTTTAATTTTTTGCAAAACACACACACATATATAGTTTTATTATATATATATGTATATGTATATGTATATGTATGTATGTATGTATGTTTCTTTTTCTCTTTCGTAGGCTTCATGTGCTTTTCTATCTAGCCAGGTTTCTACCTACGTAAACTATGATGTTCTGCCAGAGTGCAACAGGGAGGTGCAGGAAAAAAAGCCCAGCACTTGTGAATGAGATTTCACAGAACCAGGGCGGCAGAACATCATAGTTTACATAGGTAGAAACCTGCTACAAATCTCTCTGTCTCTTCAACCGGGTATTTCCTATGTAAACCAAGTTTCTCAACTTGCAGCCATAGCTCAGTGAAATCACATCCACTATCCTAGGCTTTTTCAGACAGCAAGCAAGCATTTTGCTGCCTATTGCTTGCTTGCTGTCTCAAAAAGCCTAGGATAGTGGATGTGATTTCACTGAGCTATGGCTGCAAGCTGAGAAACTTGGTTTACTTAGGAAATACCCGGTTGAAGAAAAATATACACACAAAAACCTATGACAAGAGAAGAAAGCAAATATATTTTTAGTCATGAAAATATTTGTTAATACCTAATAGGTTTAATATTGATATTTTTACATGATAAAATATTCCATGAATGCGTATTAACTTTTAATATGGTAAACATGATAAATATAACCCATACAAGCCAAAGCTCTTTTGGGATCCTCCATAATTTTTAAAAGTAGGGAGGGTCCCAGACTCTAAGACATTTGGGAAGTCATTGAAAGACATCCCATCCCCACCTAGATGATGGAACCATCTCTCCTGACCTTCTGAAAGTCCCTTCAAACCTGGTCCTGACAACAGGCTTGGGGAATCTCGCAAGGGAGCCATAATTTGATAAGATGGCTCCATTGTTTGTAAATGGACGCCGTCTCTTAGCCTTCTAAAATATTACTTTTTGTCCTTTTTGAATATTTCTAAAATTGTTTTGTTGTTTTGCGCCGCCACCCGGAGTCATGCCAATGTGCGATGTGGGGCCATATAAAAAACGATCAAGCCATCAATTTATAAGCTGTTTTTTTTCCTGGTGAATTGTAATTGGAGCAACCTTCTTCCATTTTGCGCCCTCTCCACGCTGCTCTATCCCTAGCGATCCGGCCTAGCTGTACTACAATGTTAATTGAGGCAAATGTGGAGTCCCTGGGATTAGCCCACGGCTTCCTCTTTCCCGAAAAAAAAATCCTTCCTAGAAGAACCGGAAAGAAAGACGAGGTGGAAATATTTCGGCAACTCCTTCGGGCTGAGCTGAAGCCAGGTGAGGAAAGACAGACACGCGAAAGCTCGCTCTCTTTCCAGCGAAGCCTGCCAGGGTCGGGCTGAGGTGAGGCCCAGCGACGACCCGGAACGGGGGCGGAGCGCTTCAAAAAGAGGCTGCGGGCGAAGAGAGCAAAGAAGGGGAGCGCCAGGAGCACCGGGGGCCGGGAAGAAAGCGGAGGCGACAGGAGAGCGGGAGAGCGGCACAGACAGAAGCGCGTCGGGGAAAGGGCGAGAGAGCGTCTGCCTCCGTTCGCTCCTCCGGACCATGGGCGCCTTCGTCTTCGGCGCAAGCTGGCTGGGTTTTCTCTTGTTGCTGCTCCTGCTGTTTCTGCTGCTGGTGGCCTCGCTCAGCGGGAGGACTAGGTGAGTGTCTGGTGGGATCCATCCCTCGGGCCTCCAGGGAAGGGTCGAGGCAGGTGGGATCTTGGACCCGCTACCACACCATAGCCCAGAAACAAGTTTGGGAGCTCGGCATTGAATGTGGCTTCCGTCCCTTACAGGTGAGATCGGTGCGATGGTTAGAGACCTTACAGGTGAATCATAATCATAATCATAACCTTTATTATCACTGCACAGCATATGTACAACGAGATTGGTGAATCACTTTACGGTGCTTGGAATGGGTAGGAAGTGTAATAGAAGGCAAGAGCTCTGCGGGAAGGGAGTAGTAATTTGATGGAGGGAATAATTTGAATTATGAGGTGGAGAAACAGGATCGGATAAGTTTTTCTCTCTCTTCATCAGACTGGAAAACAAGCTCATCCAACCTGACTGATGGGAAAGTCAATGCTGGGAAAGGAAGTACAATACTTTAGCCCATCACTAATTGCATTGTTAATCAGTGGAGTTAGAACTGCATTGAGGTGGCTTCAGTTGATCTCAAAATAACTAAGCCTGAGCCTGGTTAGTAATTGGATGGGAAATCACTTGGAAATACCAGGGTTTTTGGCGCAGGTAGGAAATCTCAAAAACATCCTCCATGAAGCAATGGAGGTAAGCTAGCCTTGAAGCTGCCCTTTTTACACATACAGTCATGTTTAACTGTACTTTATAGAATAAATCACAATTGGATAGATTCATACAAACATTAAACTATTATGTCGTGAGTTAAACTATTATGTTGTGAGTTTTTAACTTACGATATAATAGTTTAACATTTGTGTCAACCCAGCTAATAAACAAGAGGGCTTTTTAATAAGAATATTAGATGATTTTTTAAAAATCATATTGATTTTGATTTCATTGTTTCAGAGAATAGAATCTTAAACCCATCTGCTTTAAATAGGAGCTAAAGGATGTGACTATATAGAAGGGAGCTTTTATGCTTGACAAAAGGGAGCTTTTATGCTTGACAGATTCCTGGGACTTCCCAGGATGGTGTAGATAAACCTTTTAGGATGATTCGTTATGCAACTTCTTTTGTTCACGTAGCATGTGCCCGTTACGCAGCTCTCAAATCTCACCTGGTAAGTGTGGGTGGGTGTAGAGAAGAGAGTTATAGATTATCTAACTACAAAATGTTCTATTTTATGCTGGAGTCCCCAAGTCTGCCCACAGTATTTTCCTTGGCACCTACCAGAGTTTCTACATTTCTTGATTGGTGGAAGTGGTATTATAGTACTGTTGTTCCAGTACAAAAATTTTCCAGTCTGGAAAATCCAGTGCCAACTTGTGATGCCAGTTTTATGTCTAAGAATGTCTGTGGTTCTTGAGTGAGCAATAGACACACATTGTCATATGAAAATGCCACTCACAACTTATTTTGAAAAGCGTGGTTTGTACAATCTTAGCAGATTTAATTTAAGCCAGGTAAGCCATGTCTGCTATATTAGTATAGCATGTTAAGCTTGTTTGGTATTAACCATGGGCAGGAATTTGTGCTTTATGCAAGCTAAATTCATTTGGTAAGTTTAGAATACAGTATATTGTATGAACCCAAAAACGGTTAATTCAAAAGCATCTACAGCTGGAACAGAATGCAGTTTCATGGGCAGTTAAGTGTACTTTTCAATCAGTGCATGCTCTATGAGCTGCTGGTTTTAAACTGTGAAGCCCTTTATGGTATGGGGCTGGGGTTTTGAAGGGCCATCTCTTCCCCATTATACTGTATCTACCTGTCCCATTAGTCCAACAGAAGAGGCATATTCCAAAGTCATGAACTTGACATGGGTAGCTATATAAATTGAGATATTAACAATAAATAAACAACATTAAGAAAGTTGTGCAAACATAGCCATTCTGCACAATCAAAAACAGATAAAATTAGAGTGTGAGGAGAGCAGCTAAAAAGGAGATGTGCTAGAAGGATGCTATGGAACAGAACAGTTGTCTCCCCCCCTCTCCCGACGTGGACTGTTTTTGCCTTAGTTAATAAACTATGTTTGTTTCTGTATGGAATGTATTTTCCATAATAGTTCAGACTTAGAATTCGTATGAATATTGCAATGGTAAATATTTCATCTATTTTTCTTTCTGAGCATCATCCCTTTGCTTTTGACAAATGGAGTATTTTGTAATTTTTTGTAAGATTGAATACTTTATTTAGTACTTGGGACTTACTGTTCTTTATTCTGTTTCTTGACCAAATAACTTCTCTGCAACCTTTACTAGTTTGCATCCTAGACATTGGGGAAAAATGAGCAAACAACCTATCAAAAATGGTTAACATGACATTTGGCTTGTGGTTCGTTCATTGGCAAATTATTTTTCATTAAAACTAACTTGGCATCCCATCATTTGGAAGGCACTCTGACCCTACATCCCCAACCCCCTCACAATGCCATTTCATGGATATTTATTTATTTATTTATTTGTATCTTGCCTTTATTGTTTTTATAAATAACTTAAGGCAACACATCTTCCTACTCCTATTTTCCCCACAACAGCAATTCTGTGAGTTGGGTTGGGCTGAGAGAGAGTGGCTGGTTCAAAGTTACCCAGCTGGCTAAGGCGGGACCTGAACTCACAAGCGCCTACTTTTTAAGCATAGTATCTTAACCACTAGACCAAACTGGCTCTATTGCTATTGAACTCATCTTGCTGGTTTGTAGCAAGAATTTTTCTCCAGTTTAGATTGATCTCAGATTTACACTTTTGACCTGGATAAAGTGTACTTCTGAACAATATTTTCTTCCATTTAACATATAGATACAGTTTTCATATGCTTGTACTTACAGTATGTACGAAAATGTCTAATTGGAACTGAAGAATTGAAAACTCCTTTCCTTCAACTTACTCCTTGAAAGCAAGAAATTAGGCAGTGTCCCTTTACTGAAGGGAGTGCTGATCTTTTCAAAACTAGGTGTATATTATGTGTATACATGTGTGTGTGTATTCATACAAAAAGTAAGCAATATTGGTGGAATCTGACAGCAACATCTGGAAGGGCCATATGGCATTCCATATCATAAAAAGTTTATTTCTCCATATTATTAATTTTATTAATGTTTTGAAACTCTAATCCCCTCTACTGTAGGAGTGGCTTCACTCATCCTTTTAAGTGCCATTGTGGTTCATTATGTTTTAGGTCTAGCATATGTGAAACTCACCATGGATTAAAATCATGGCTTAGTGCAGTTTACAAACCATACCAATGTGTATTAGAGGCTGTTTAAAAGTAAGCCATAAAAATAATATAGGAAAAAATTTAGCCCAAATAAAATTGGTAAAAAAAAGGTTATAATAAAGCAAAGGAACTTTTTAAAATAATTAATCACTATAACCATAACAGAACAGTTTTACCAGCTGCTCAAAAGACCTTTTAGGAAAATTAATTGCATATATAAAGGAATTCTGTTACAATAACAGAAAATTTTACATCATCAAAACTCTCGGCTATTTCTGTTACAACGTTATATTTGTACCTCTTGACAGCTATTTTGATAAAAAATGTATGCACTGATATGTTTAAGTCTTTCCAAACCAATGCTGAAAATGTATGTAAGTACTTTTCATACATTCCAATGTATGGAAAGTAATTTTATATATAGACTTCAGGTTCTGCCAGTCTGCTTGCCTGCATGATAAATCTCTGGAAACTGAGCAGAATGGATCCTCATTCAATCTGTGTAAGACCATCTCTCAAAAGAAAACCCAAGTTAAAAAACAGATGGAATCCTGCTAGGATCTGATTAGGGGAAAAAAAAGTCAGCCAGTATACACCAAACATTGCCAATTCCTCCATTCTAAGCTGTCCTCCCTCCTGGTCGTATGATCCAGAGCAAAGAATATTTATCTCATAGACCCCTACACACAAACACAGACAAAAGACAAAAGGAGAGCAGAAGCATGCACACAACACAAGCACCCACAAAAATGTGACATATTATTTCATCGAAGTAGCAAGTTCACACAGATGCTTCTTTATGACCAAAGAGTTGAGAACAAATCCAAAAGTCGTGCTTCTCAATCTTGACAACTTTAAGATATGTGTACTTAGAACTCCTAGAATTTCCCAGCCAGCATGGGGAATTGCTAAGGTTGAGAAACACTGCTCTGTACGTTTTCCCTACTTCTATTTTAATTGACGCATTTAGGCCAGAGATGAACAATTTGCAGCTGCAGTGTAGCAACCCCCATTTCTGAGTTCTTAGAGTCACAACTGCTAACAATTTGCATGATTGCTTCCCCCAAAAAATGAAGTAAAAGCCCTAAAATAGACAAAATATTTGGAAAAGGAACCTTTCCAAACGTCATCCAAAAATTTAGAGAACCACACTTCCTAATCATGATGTAATGAGCATTTACAACAGAGCACCTATGGTTTATACCCATCGGACAGCAAGCATCCCAGATGGGACGAGGGCTCAAGTAGTGAATTAGCCTGGACTCACCACATAAGCATCAGAGGGCAAAGTCTGACAACAATACCCCCCACCTCCCACTGTGCCTTTGAGCCTTATATAGTCTAGACACGACCTGATCTTCTGTTTTATATCTCTGTCTCTGCAATTTGTTAGATAATCTGACCACCAAAATGCTCTCCATCAAACTCTTTGAATTTTGCACAATCTTGGCCAGCCTTTGTTAAATTAAGAATAGCTGAGTTCAACAAGAATTACTCATAGGTAAAAATTATAACAGATGGGTTGTATAACTCTTAATCTCTGGGATTGTATTCTTTGCTCTTACTACAGTATGTCATTGTTTCAGTTCTATTGGTTATTTTGCCCTAACATATCTAAAATTACTCAAGCCATGCATGTTTCTTTTTAAAAAGAATTTTTAAAAATTGTATGTGCATATATAGATAGTTTAATGCTGTGATGCCATTTTTTAAATTTATAATATGTATGCTCCAATGTTAGAGCTATCATTTATAAAGAGAAAATAAACTGAGAAAATGTCCCTTTAAGTTTTGAAAAATTCTATCATATTTCAAATTAAAAGTAACAAGCTAACTCTGCATACTGAATGACATTAAGCGCTACCCAAGTCTTTAGAAATGTGGGTGGATTTTAGACTGAAGAAATTCTCTATTAACTGGGGGGGGGGAAGCTATGTGGTTTTTTATAATTGCATTGTAATGCAATATTCTTCATGAATATTCAAAATAAGTTCTATTGATTAAAGGTTGACTTACTTGCACATATGTTTAAGATTCAAGATTTATGAGCAGGTTTTTCTAGGATTAATTAGTTGTAAATTATTTTGGCTTGGTCTACCCAAATATGGGAAGGAGCATACTGCTTCCTTTTTGCCTTTCAGTCCCAATCCAGGAGCACTCAGGCAGTCGCTTTCACAACAAACTATTTTGTGTTAATTTTATATTTACTGACAAAGAAATAAAGGGAGACTAGTATAGATCTATTTCAAGCTATTTAGCTCTTCATCAGCTAGCCATACATACATTCAAATCCCAGAAGGGTATGACTAGCTGATGAGAACTAAATAGCTTGAAATAGATCTATACTTGAAATAGATCTATACTAGACTCCCTTTATTTCTTTGTCAGTAAATATAAATTTAATATACATTTACATTTACATATGCATATACATATACATATACATATACATATACATATACATATACATATACATACATACACAGAAGACAAGAATGGATAGGGAAAACCTTTACAGAATTTTAGCCCATATTATTCCCTGTCTTGAAGGAAGTAACTGCAAACAAAAAAAGGAAAACAAAAAGAATACATTTATTCTGAAGGATTAAACATTCTGAACCTTTCTTATAATGGGCATATGCCTTATTTTATAAATGCCAAGTATTTATTTGAAAAGCTGCCAGATGATACTGATCTATTTAGTGGTATCGCCTATCCAGATAGAAAGTCTATTTCCATTGGAATCCCACATAGATCCTGTAAATAAATAAACAGAAATGAAGAATGAAGAAAAAACAGCAGCAGCAACCTTAAATTGTCTGCTGGCTCCTGAACAAGGTGAACAGAAGGCCTACAAGTCCTTTGGCTGTAGTCTACCCTGCAGTTGGATTTATTGCATTTCCACCCTAATATTTGGATGGTCTCTGTCTTCCTCAATCTTGTGTCCCAAAGGTGCTTTTTCAAGAGGTTTTGCTTCTCATCCAAGAAGCTTCTTCAGCTCTGACTGGATGGTGGGGAATGGGAGGATTTATACTCCTTGCAGACAGCTAGTCATTTGCATTCTTTTAGCGAGTTGTTAAGCTTCTTGGATGAGAAGCTAAATGTCTTCTAAGAAAAACAAGAAAGTCCAGTTGCCTCTTGGCAAAAGCACCTTTGGGACAACCATGACCTGGATGACTGAGAATCTCCATAGACATCAATCTTGGATTCATTTCTTACATCTAAAGTAGGAATGCTGTTTTAAAAAGGTCAGCTCAAGGGTATATGGCAGGAATGGCTAACCTTTTTGCAGTCGCAGGCCAAAAGTGGGGGGAGTGCTTGAAGGGGTCGTGCACGCATGTGCCCACACCCATAATTCAATGCACCCCATGCATGTGTGCGCGACACCCCCCTCGGTGCTCCCCCCGCTTTTGGCATGCAATGGCAAAAAGGTTACTGTGGGCCCGTTGGCCTGTTTTTCGCCCTCCCCAGGCTCCAGAGGCTTTCTTGGAGCCTGGGGAGGGCGAAAACGGCCTCCCCCACCCTCCCGGAGGCCAGAAATGGCCGTTTCCCAACTTCCAGTGGGCCAGGGAAGCTAGGGCAATGCTCGCGTGCCCACAGATATGGCTCTGCATGCCATAGGTTCACCATCACGGATATATGGCATCCCTAGGCCACATTAACTATGGCACCAACCTCCCGCTAATGTGAGAATTTCCATTTTTGGAATGATTATTTTAACATTTTTATGTCCCTACAATAAATGTAACATTTAATCATTTTTCTTCTAGCCTGTTTTTTTGGAAAGACGAGAGTTGTTGATGCCCCCTAAGCTTTGGTGCCCTAAGCCAGTGTCTGCTCAACTTAAAGCTGGCCTGGGGAAGACATATTGTATTAATGTCCACGATGCCATTTCACACGTGCCTCTCGTCACTAACAGACTCACTTCTTCCCTGACAGTCAATTTTAAAGTTTCAATTTTAATGAAGTGGCAATACTTGGGAAGAGGATACATTGCGGAGCAAAGTGCCAGCCTATAATCCTTACATTTATTTCCAGCAGTCCTAACAGGTCCACACAGGGCCCCAGAGTACTGTTAGGAAATGAAAGAGGTGGATTTCATAAATATATTAAATGAAGGGGATTAAATAGCGTAATGGACTGGCAAAGAACATCCTAATAGATTAAAGAAATTCACCAGTTGGCATGCTACTGAATAGAAAACACATTGTACCTAGCACTTATTTGTGACTCACCCAACCTCCCACATTACGGTCAATTCCGGAGTTAGAAGTTTTAACAAGGTTCCCCTTGTTAAAAAGGTACAGGTCTCACTAAGGTGTGTACCTAAACAGGATCTTGGATCACCACACCAACTTTTTCAGGGGAGAATACTGTACCCCTGTATGGCTTAACAAATGCCATACTAGTAAGCTAGACGTCAGACTCAACGACACCCTGAGGATTATAAGCAGATGTATTAAAACCACTCCAACTTGCTGGCTTCCTGTTCTAAGCCATATAGCACCGCCAGCTTTACAAAGACAAGATGGACTTCTTCTTCTTGTGCCATATCCATCATCAGAAAGTGGCAACTAGTGAGAGAATACAGAAAAATTATGAACAACTCACTCCTACCGGTGCATGTCGACCTTTGTCATTTATCAGTAGGAAGGCTCAAATCCAGGAAGCCACCACTGGCACTTGCCCAAGATCTGGCCAACAACTTTAACATCAATTCCCAATAGAAAGCCAAATGGGTTGCTGAACATCCAGACCTAGGAAGACATACAAATGACCCCACAAAAAAGGTGCCAGGCTTTGAACTACCACGCCAGCAATGGACAATCCTGAATAGGATTTGCACCTCATGTGGCATCTGCTTAAGTGGGGCATAATATCCTCCCCTCAGTATGGCTTTGGGGTCCCACGTCAAACTGTAGATCACATTGTGACAGACTGTTAGTTGATACATGCATATACAGGTTCAGTATCTGATTTTTTTAATATATAAACGAAGCTGCACTTCAATGGTTAGATGGCCTAGACCAGAGGTCTCCAACCTTGGCAACTTTAAGCCTGGAAGACTTCAACTCCTAGAATTCTGGCCTACAAAATACATTGGTATTTGAAAATAGATCTTTTTAACTTTCATCTTTTATTATGTTTCATTAATAAAAGTGAAATGTTAATATATATTGCAAGTCCATGCACGATATGCCATACGCTAAACAAACAGCAAGGAATTTAAAAGGAAAAATACAAATTAATTTGCAAACGAATGCATTTCCTCATTACATACTTACCATTTGGCTGGCTTGATCGTTCATAGATTATTATAATATATATACATCCTGGAAAATTATTTAAACATAATTTTTAAAATAATTTTAAAATTTTACATCAGTGTATACACAAAATGTTGACAGTGAGACGGATGGCCCGTAAATTTAATAAATAAATAAGTAAAAATGCTCTAAACTTCTTTTTCCAAGGAAGGCTGTATATTTGATGAAGGAGGGATGGTTAATGCTCCACTGAGAGCAAACTACAAAAATTTACTTTGTAGGTGTCTTTAGCAAACATTGTACTAGAAATCTTTAGCTTATAAACTTGGAAAGTCGTTCCTTCTTTCTGTCCTTGTTGAACTAGGAAGCACCTTTTGTCATTTATTAGTCTCTGGGCTGAAATCTAGAGGAAGGTAGAATGGCAGCACAGCCAAAATAACTTTCTCTATTTTTAGAATCAGACAGCCCGTAGTTTATATTACGTAGTTAAGGAGTTGATAGCCCATAGTTTATATGAGTTAAGTTGTTGGTTAGCAACTGATCTCTATGTGAACCTTTGGGCTAAACAGAAACATATTTCTATTAAGAAATGCACTGAATTGAATTTATCCAGCAAATCTGGAAACTAAAACCTAGGAAAACATTGAATTGTGATTGCTCCATCCTTTTCATTCTTGGTCAAAAAAGCAGCTGGCAATCTCAGAAAAACAATGATATTGGTTTCACCCATACTTGTAAAACTATTTTCTTTCTTCTCCATGGATTGTTATATATTTCAAGGACAATAGTTGTATATGAACAGATTGCTTGAAAAACGTGAGATCTGTATCTGGGGCTGAATTTCTTCTCAGAGGAGGAGCCATGTTGGGAGAGGTTCACCATTTGGGAAGAAGTTCCATCTAAAGTAAGGATTTGAGGTGTGAAAAGAATGGAGAGACTAAAATGCTTTTCATTCAACGTATTAACTATATTTTATTTTAACATTTTTACTGGATGAAAGTGGCTCAGAACCCATGGAGGAAATAACTACACGAGCATAGATCGAAGATTGAGCTCAGTCTGAATCTGGTGATATACAATATGGTGAAGCAACAAAATAGCATAAGACTGTCAAGAGAGGGTTTCTCGGAGCCTTGAAAATTCTGCTTTGGGGTTACGATGTGCCTAGGATTATGGATGAATATGAGTAGATTAGTATAAATGACAGCATTGAGTTCACAATTAAAGAATAGCCTACTGACTGATTCAATAGAAGCTGTCTTGTCTGACCTTTGCTGAGCTTGAAAAAGTGACTTCAGACCTGGTTAGTACATAGGTAGGAACTGCTAGAAAATGCATGATTATTGGCTATAATTGAAAAACATCCAAGAAGAAGGTGGTGGCAAGTTAATTTTGTATTGCTAGCAAGAAAAGTTTGCTAGTTAGAACAATTAATCAGTGGAACAACTTGCCTTCAGAGGTTGTGAATGCTCCAACACTGGAAGTTTTTAAGAAGATGTTGGATAACCATTTGTCTGAAGTGGTGTAGGGTTTCCTGCCTGAGCAGGGGGTTGGATTAGAAGACCTCCAAGGTCCCTTCCAACTCTGTTAATCTATTCTATTCTAAAACTACAGGTAGTTCTTGACTCACAACTCTTCATTTAGCAATCATTCAAAGTTACATCAATACTGAAAAAAGTGATTTACTGGTCCTTGCAACCGTCACTGCATCTCCACTGTCATATGATCAACATTTGCAATGGTTGCAAGCATCTCGGGGTCATGCGATAGGCATTGTCTTGTCCAGTCTACACATGCACACACAAATAGGGTTCAACAGTTTTATTTCACTATCACTAAGCCCCTTTGTCATTCCCCGCTGCAAGTGCAGTCCTTCAGTAGTCTCTGTCCAGCCAGTCACAATTCACTTGCTTTTACAACACAAAAGAGGGGGAAGAACATGAACCCACCCCAACCCAAGTATGCATGGGCACAACCAAATTCCAGCAAAGTTGATGAACCTAGGCACACCAAAGTCAATGGGAAATCCAGGAACTCAAGGCATAGAAAAATCGAAATAAAGGCAATGGAGTCAAGACATGGAAAGTCCAAATGAAGGTAGTGGAGTCAAGAGCACACACGAATGATGGAACGCAAATGATCGTTTCTGACAACCACCCAGTTCCAGACCCTGAGATAAATAAATGCTGACTGGTGTGCTTCATTAGGAGAGGAGAGGCTGCCTCCTTGCAAGTAGCCTCACTGACCTCCATTGAGCTTCCCCCCATTCAGCTTTGCACGCCCTGGAATCAGGTGGGGTGGCAACTCCTCCTCTTCTGTGCCGCCCTACTGCACCTGTTCTTCCTCCCTGGCCTGTGCAAATGGCTGGTTGCCAGCACTGACCAACTGCAGCTGCTCTCCTTGTCCAGACTGCCCAGCCAGCTGTTCATCGAGCTGCGCTCCCTCTCAGATTCTCCCAGTGTTTCCTGCACCATTTTGCCTTGTTCCATTGAGCCCTCCGAAGTCCCCCTAGCGCTCTCCATAATCCCGCTCTGATATTTCCGGAACTGGAATGTCTGAGGGAACCATTATTTTCTCAGCTGACTTCTGACAAGCAAAGTCAATGGGGGAGGAAGCCAGATTCACTTAACAATTGCAGTGATTCACTTAACTGCCATGGCAAAACATGTCATAAAATTGGGCATGACTTGCTTAACAACTACTTTGCTTAAAAATTGAAATTCTGGTCCCAATAGTGATCGTAAACCGAGGACTATCTATATATGGACATATCCATAAAGTCAGTGTAACAATAGTGGGTTCCACTGATCTTTGCTACCGGTTCAAAATTGGGAGCGTGTGCATGTGCGCCCTTGCTTCGCTCATGCGTGGCACTTCTGCGCATGCACAGACAGTCCGTGATGACATCTGGGTGGGTGGGCGGAGCCTCCCAGGGCGAATCAGTAGAAACCCACCACTGCAATGTAAGCTAAATTCATCTCAAAGGAAATTCTATTTATCTTCCAGTAATAGGAATAGATTAGGAATGAATAGTTAGATTTCATTCCAACAGATATAAAATGACAGTATAAAGTGACTGTCAATCCTTATGCTTAATAGCAAATATTCAAAGTGGGAGACATCAAATGCTTACAATTAAAGTTGCCATTAATTTTGGCCAAATTATGTTGTGCTCTCAGTTCGATCAGTTGAAATATAATCCTTTCCCACGCTTAATTTGCAATTAAATAGGAATGCTATGACTTTATATAGCAATACAATAGCTTTTATTTCTTTCACATGATAGACAAAAATAAAGCATCTCAGGTTGTTTTCTATATGTTTTTTTCCTAAACTAGGAAAAACTACATCTGTTAGACTTCTACCTGTAGTGAAATGTTCACCTACCCAGCAAGCCAAAACTTCAACACATCAAAAACTGTGCTGAACCAAATTAAGTTTCGAAAGATTTATTGAGAAAGGGTAATTCCTTCATTTTGATTCTTCAGTTCAGGATTGCGGCATTTGTTTGGTACTGAGGACTATGTTAAATATATACAAACTTTTTCTGATTTATAATGTGCTTTCAATTAATTTCAGACATCTGCATCCCATTAAATTAATCTTCACACTGGCAAGATTCAGCAGTAAAACTTGGTACAATTACTCTGGGAAATCCATCTGCTAACCACAAACATGAAACATTTTGACGGGGTTTTTAAAATTGTGATACATTTATCTAAATTATAATTTATCTAACTAGGGCTCTGTCTTCTCAATATGGAGGATAGTTATCTGAGCCAATAATTCACCCCTTAAACAGTTTCTTAATTTATTTTTCTCTTTAAACTTCTGCCATATGATGCCAATTACCTCTACCATAATGAGAGGTTTTTTTTTTAATGGATTTTTGATAAGCTATTATAGCTGACATGCTTTACCAAGTTTAGCACAGAAGCAAATCACTCTGCAGATGTAGCTATTCTTACCCCCCACTCCTATCATAGTTAATTTGCTTTGTCCTGAGGATCCCTGATATTCCTAAGCATTTTGGATATTTTCCATGAAATGTTGTTAAGGATAGGAAGCTGCTTTGGACTGCTCTATACCAACCTTCCCCAATTTTGGTAAAAGGCAAATTTGTGGATTTCAGTTTCTACAATTCTCCATAATGGCTATTCTGGGAGTTGAAGTCCACGTATGCCCAGGCTGCCAAGATAAGGGAAGACCGAGCTTTCTCTAGCTCAATGCTTTCTCTAGCTCAATGCTGTCGAAGTTGACTGATTCAAAAGAAGTGTTTCTTGGGCCTGAAAGTCTTCTATTAGTTTTCTAAAAAGCTGTCAGAATTGAACCTGGAAACCTGGAGTGCTGGGTCACAGAAGAATTTCTTTTCCACAAAGCTTGTGCTTCCTTGTGATAATTTCACAATCATTGTCTTGTGTAACTGCAGCAAACAATCTACTTTGTTTTGTATAGCTTAACCTCATTTTGATGGGGTTGAGAAGTCAATTCTCTGCTGTCTTTAAAAATGAAAAATGAAAATCAGTATTTAAAGGCCAGTCCTGCTGAGGTTCAGTATGAATGTTTCAAAGCTACCTTTCTGTTATAACCTTCTTGGTGCCCCAACGACACTCTGCATGCTCTGTTCTGCATGCTTTTCTTATACAGGTAGTCCTTGATTTACAACCACAACTGAACTCCAAGTTTCTTTTGCTAAGCAAATCATTAAGTGATTTTGCCACATTTTACAACCTTTCTTGCCATAGTTGTTAAATTAGTAACACAGCTGTAAAGTGAACCTCGCTTCCCCATTGGTTTCGCTTGTCAGAAGGTCATAAAAAGTGACCACATGACCACGGGGCACTGCAACCATCATAAATATGAGCCAATTGCCAGGCATCCAGATTTTGAACATGTTACCATGGGGATGCTGCAGTGGTTGTACAGTAAATGTGAAAAATGGTCATAAGTTACTTTTTTCCACTGACGTTGTAACTACGAAGAGTCCCTAAATGAAAAGTTGTAAGTCAAAGACTACCTGTATGCATCTTTAGATAAGATTCAGTCTTATCTAATTAATTAGACTTTTGGAACTCTGTACACAGGGAAATCTACCTAGTTAGAATAATTATCTTTTTTTGGTAAAGCGGCCAAAAACTCCACCCAACTTTCTTATTTAGCAAAACACCTGGGCTATGGATTCCTCAATTGGCTGTTTTACAAATATCTCTGTCACGGCAGCTGTTTCGCAAGGGTGGGAATTGACACGGAAATAAGACAGTGGAAACTTTTATGCTTTTTACTATATACCGTGATATTGTTTACAGTAGTAATGTACAACACAGGACTAATATTCAGGCAGTGTCAGGTTTCCTCCTAAGTCTCCCTCCTAGAAATTCCCTCTAGTTCTCCTGCTTCCTCTTCCTTTCTCTGCGTCACTTTTCATGAAGCAATTAGACAATCATTTCTCTGAAATGATACAGGGTTTCCTGCTTGAGCAGGGGGTTGGATTAGAAGACCCTTCAAGATCCTTTCCAACTCTGTAATTTTGTTAGTCTCCTTCCTCAGTTTTTGGCCCTGACAGGAGAGAGAATGAAAAGAAACAGTGGGCTAGAATTTGCCGTAGTGAGCTCAGCATGCATTGACCTCTTCTGAATACCTTCTGCTTGTCCATTGGGGGAAGAACCTTCTCAGAGTCAGCTACCCAATATTTCTCTGAGACCAGAGCTTACCCACCAACATCTACCCGTCTTGGCTGTTTGGTGAAGCCACTACCTATGGCCAGTCAGGTCCCTCCTACTTATTCTTGGCACTGGTGGAACTCTCATCTCTTTGGGTCTTCACTTTCTGTCTTCCAGGGAAGCCACTCCTGCACTTTTCTTCTCTTCACAAGGAACTAACAACTACTGCACACTTATTTTTTTTCTCTCCAGACCTTCTCTCTAGCTACTCTGTCCCCAACTCCCCTGCCCCGCACAGTGTTTCTCTCTCCTCTTCTTCTTTCCTCTCTTCTCTCTCTCTCCAATTTTTAGGTTAGAGTAGCAGCCTAATAATTGAGGAGGTGGAATCCCCAGGGCTCTAGTACTGCCTACCTTTGCATCAGGCTGGACCAATGGGTCTCAATATCTCCCCACAACAGCCTTGGATAGCCTTGGCCAGATTCCTATTCCATTGGAGGTCTCATGCTAGCAGAAGAGCAGCTATGCCACAGCAGTAAAACCCATACGCCACAACATGGGTGCTATTCAGCAGGTTCTGACAGGTTCTGGAGAACTGGTAGCGGAAATTTTGAGTAGTTCGGAGAACCGGCAAATACCCCCTCTGGCTGGCCCCAGAGTGGGGTGGGAATGGAGATTTTGCAGTATCCTTCCCCCAGGAATGGGATGGGAATGGAAGATTTTGCAGTATCCTTCCTCTGCCACACCCACCAAGCCACGCCCACAGAACCGGTAGTAAAAAAAAAATTGAATTCCACCACTGCGCCATACCCTCACTTTCAATTGTCGCTAGAGCTGTCACATGGTAGCTTCCGGCTTTTGTGTTATTTATCTCTAGCTAAGACTTCAGGACAATGTATTTTATGAAACAGTGGAGAATGATTAAATAGTAATGTGGTTAATTGTTTATCTATCTTGATATGGTTTCCAGGCGGCGTGATGAACCTCCACTTGATAGAGGTCACATTCCTTGGCTTGGGCATGCACTGGCATTTGGTAAAGATGCTGCCAAGTTCCTGTCTGAGATGAAAGAGAAGCATGGTGATATTTTCACAGTGAGTATTTATAGGACTTAACATTCTCCAGGGTGCCACAGTTCATCTCCTGCAGGACACAGTGTTGATAGGCATTCATTGAATGCTACCTTGAAAATCTTGTAAACTTCCCCGAGTCCTTATACAGGTAGTCCTCAACGTTCGACCACATTTGAGCCCAAAAGTTATGTTGTTAAGTGAGACATTTGTTAAATGAGTTTTGCCCCATTTTGCGACTTTTCTTGCCACATGTGTTAAGTGAATCACTGCAGTTGTTAAATTAATAACACGGTGGTTAAGTGAATCTGGCTTCCCTGTTGACTTTGCTGATCAGAAGGCCACAAAAGGGGATTACATGACCCCAGGGCATTGCAACCGTCATAAATGTGAGTCCGATGTGAAGCATCCGAATGTAAATCACGTGTCAATGGGGATGCTGCAAAGGTCATAAGTGTGAAAAATGGTCATAGGTTACTTTTTTTTCAGTGCCGTTGTAACTCTGAATGGTCACGAAGTGAACTGTTATAAGTTGAGAACTATTTGTATAAAGGTAGGGTATACACCTAATAAATGATTTAAATAAATAAAAGCGCAGCGCTTCATTGATGGAGTTTTACATGGCACCCAGATGATGTCACTTTTAAGTTGCCAGCCATCTGAGTTTTCCCACTGACGCTTCCATGTTCTTTCCCACTGAAATCTGCAAGAAGAAGGCAGCATAGTTGTGTCACTGCTAGTACTGCTGCCATCCATCTAAATGTGTTAAGGAGGTCAAGTGTCATTGGCCAGAGAAAAAAATTGTTAGCAAATAGGGACACGGTGGCTCAGTGGCTAAGACACTGAGCTTGTCGATGGAAAGGTCGGCAGCGGTTCGAATCCCTAGTGCCACGTAACGGGGTGAGCTCCCATTACTTGTCCCAGCTTCTGCCAACCTAGCAGTTTGAAAGCACATAAAAAATGCAAGAAGTAAAATAGGGACCACCTTTGGTGGGAAGGTAACAGCTTTCCATGCGCCTTTGGTGTTTAGTCATGCCGGCCACATGACCACGGAGACGTCTTCGGACAGCGCTGGCTCTTTATCTTAGAAACGGAGATGAGCACCGCTCCCTAGAGTCGGGAACAACTAGCAAATATGTGTGAGGGGAACCTTTACCTTTAGGGATACCTTTACCTTTAGCACTTGCTCACCCTTGTAACTTAGGGAACCATATGAAGCTGATGCAATGCTGTAAATTTCTCAGACTTACTGTTCTCCCAC
The DNA here is from genome assembly GCA_012654045.1 of Ptyas mucosa. Taxonomy (NCBI): domain Eukaryota; kingdom Metazoa; phylum Chordata; class Lepidosauria; order Squamata; family Colubridae; genus Ptyas; species Ptyas mucosa. The sequence goes on along the minus strand of WNWU01000162.1, from coordinate 13,593,849 downwards.
GATGCTTTGGTAATAGTCAAGCCACTTCATGCTGCCATTTCGCTCCAAACACTTAATAATATATCAGCCTTTGGACTGAAGCATCTGCTAGCATTTTATGGGACTCTAATGCTGCTCATTTTGCCACCAAATGGTGAAAAGGGAAGATTAATCAAGGGATTGACTAAAAGGCAACAAAAGGACGGCTGCATCCTGTCCTGTTACATTTTAAAAATCATCACCTCTAGAGGATGACCTGCTAATCTTAACTGAAAGAGGATGTCTATTACAAAAGGAAGTTGCTTTGATTTTAGGTAGTCAAACACTCTTATTTAATGGCAGATGAAGCCAGGAAAGGAATGTTTTCAAAAATAATAGTTCCTTAAATGACCTATTTATTTATGTATTTGCATAATTTCTACACTTCCCCTGCAGGGGGAAAAAAATTCCAGGGCAGTTTATCCAAAATTTAGTATACAATTCCAGTGGAAGAGAACACTTGAGACTTTTGTTATGTTTCTTTAAAATATTTAGTATGAGCTACCAGTGTTCCTCAAAATTTGTGAATATTTTAAATAGAAAAGGATTCAAATAAAATAGAAGATAGGATACCTGATGGAATGTAGCCAGCTGATTTTGAATAAATCTCCATCTTTAACTCCAAGATATGAAACTTCGATTCATTTCTTAAACCCAGAGCAAAAACTGAGATAGGCGATACTTGATCCTGCAGGTGTTCCTGAATAACAGCTCTCAGCATTCCTCAGGAGTGGCACAATTTCTAGGAATCAAAGTTTAAATCAATTTTGATTTAAATCATTATACGGTGCCAAAAATGTTAGTCAAATGTTTTTTACTAGGAAAAAATTGTGTACTTAGTCATATGCAAACATGTATAAACGCTAAATTTGGAATATGAATTGAGTTGCAGTTGAAGAGTCTTTATGTCTCCCTCCCTCCCACTCTCTCTCTCTCTCCCTCCCTCCCACTCTCCCTCCCTCTCTCTTTCTTTTCTTCCTATAGTAATCCCTACTATCCATGTTTGGGGGAAGCATCCTTTATTATTTTTTTATAATTAACTCAAGTGCTGAACATATATAACGCTCTTCTCTTCTCCTATTTTGCCCCCACCAACAACCCTATGAGGTGAGTTGAGCTGAGAGAGAATGACTGGCTCAGAGTCACCCAGCCAGCTTAATTGATACCATTAAGGGCAGTGGTGGGTTCTAACCGGCTTTACTACCGGTTCTCTTCATTCACGTGCTTCGCGTTGGGAATCTTGCTCCGCGCAAGCGCATTGGGAATCTGCCCAGCTGGGGTGCGGCAATCCACTCTGCTGCACCTATCAGCTGGGCTAAAAAAGAAGAAATAAAAGATAGGAATAATACGGGGGCGGGCGGGAGAGCCCAGCTCCTGGAAAAAGAGAACCGGTTCGGTGACGTCATATCGTCACCGCTACCGACTCGGCCGAACTGGGAGGAACCCACCACTGATTAAGGGACATAACCTATTCCAAAATCTCTTGAATTATGAATCAATCATTTGTTCTGATCATTGTTCATACACCGATTCTAAGGGCCTTCTTTATATGGGAATTTCATTACTGAGATTCAGGAACCATTTAAAATGTATCCTAATATAAGCATATCCTCTAAAGTTGCCCTCCTTTTTAATACAATGCATTAGATGCTGTGATATGCAAACTCACAAGCATTACAAAGACCACTGCTTGATCCTCAGGACAGTCAAGGCAGTCTATTTAGCATACCCTCCAGATCTTGTTCTAGCTCCACTCTTCAATTCTTGGGGGTTCACAAGTTCTCCATCCTTGAAGCAGGGTCTGGTTTTGCATTGAGCAAAATGTTGGATTAGGAATCTATTGAAAAATTTCATTCAAGACTTTGGATAAAATGTAAGATCTCAATTCAGTCTTCCGTTGAATAGGAATCGTAAGATTCCTAGGGGTTAGGGTTGGAAACAGGATATGATGAAATCTCTCTCTCTCTATTTTTCAAAATGCATTGGTTTCTTTACATTGGTGTGCTAGATGAATTCTACATGACTAAATGTAAATTGTTTGTTTAAGGTTCAAGTTGCAGGAAAATTTGTAACCGTCTTATTGGATCCCCTTTCCTACGAAGCGGTGCTTTGGGAATCAACTGCCAAGCTGGATTTTGGCCAATATGCACGTATCTTAATGAAACGGATGTTTGATGTGACCCTCCCGAATTATGATTCTCATGCGGAAAAGGCCATGCTAAGACCGTAAGTGTAAATTTTATAGGGGAAGTGTTTGCATCCAAGAAAGCTATGATACTGTATGTTCTATGACCGTGATGGCGAACCTATGGCACGCGTGCCACAGGTGGCAAGCGGAGCCATATCGGTCGACACACGAGCTCAGCTCCAGCACACATGTGCATGCCGGCCAGCCAATTTTCGGACCTTCTGGGTCCACCAGAAGTAGGGAAACAAACTGTTTTCGGCCTCCGGAGGGCCTCCGGGGGGCGGTGGGGAAGGCCGTTTTCACCCTCCCCAGGCTCCTAGAAAGGCTCTGGAGCCTGGGGAGGGCAAAAAACGGGCCTACCAGGCCCACTGTGCCATTGTGTACCAAAAGCGGGGGGAAGTGTAGGTGGATCACACACTCATGTAGGGGGGTGGGGCACATAGAATTATAGGTGTGGGCACGTGTGTACACAACCTCCCCACGCGCCCCCCCCCACTTTTGGCACGCGATGGCAAAAAGGTTAACCATCACTGTTCTATGAATTAAGTATTTTGAACAACATTCAGCATATGAGGTAGCATCTTCTTTTAAATATTGAAAAATTGAGAGTCAAGTGTTCATCTATAACGTGTGTTGGAATGCATAAACCAGCTTTGTCCAAGTTTGTTAATAAAACCTTGATAAGGAATTATACATAGGAAATGTTTCTTCAGTTACATTACATTCTTCCTTCCAGTCAAAGGCGTTATAAATCTTGAGATAGTAAACTTAAAAAGAACATCGCCTTTAAATTCTGATAATAGGTCTGGGCTCTGCTTCAGATTTTATTCAGACAAGATGTTTTAGAACATGCAGGAGCATGAAGGCAGCACTTATTTTAGAAGAGTCCCTTGTGGTGATTGGGGTACCATCTTGTGATGTTATCTTGTTATCTCACGTTGGTTTGTGCCCTCCAAGGAAGTGGATAGGTGCTGATTAGGTTCTCATTTACCACTTACCATTTGTACCCCTGCCCATTTTCACTGTTGTGAAAAATGGGTGTAAAGGTAACCACTGGGTCTGACAGATTGTCATTGCCTCTCCATGAGAGGATTCCCCAGCAGTCTTGAAGAAACCTTTTTTTTTTTTTTAGATTTATATGCCGCCCTTCTCCGGAGACTCAGGGCGGCTTACAATGCGCTAAGCAATAGCCTTCATACTTTTGTATATTTATACAAAGTCAGCTTATTGCCCCCACAAACCGGGTCCTCATTTTACCCACCTTAGAAAAGCTGAGTCAACCTTGAGCCTTGGTGAGATTTGAACCTGCAATAATTGCAGGCAGCTGATGTTAATAACAGGGCTTTAGACCACTGTACTATCCAAGGCTCTTATGCCTTTGATGTACTCCCATCCTCACTCCTCCTTCCAGGAACCCTAACACCCATCTGAAGAGACCAACCCTGGATCCAGGGTTGTAGATGAAATGGATCATCTGGACCGGGGTGAAATGCTCCTGGTTTGGACCGGATCGCCTGATCCAGTAGCTATGGCGGCCGGTGGTTCGGAGAACCAGTAGCAAAATCCCTCCCCCCCATGCCCAGCTGAGCCGTGTGATCATCAGAGGCTTTTTTTTCTTTTTAAAAGCATTTTTTTCCACCTCTTTGGCTGAAAAAATGCTTTTAAAAGTAAAAAACCAAGCCTCTGATGATCATGCGGCTCAGCTGGGATCGTCGGAGGCTTTTAAAAGCATTTTTTCTACAACCTCTTCGGCCAAAGAGGTTGTAGAAAAAATGGTTTTAAAAATAAAATAAAAAAAAGTTGGCCACACCCATTCAGTCACATTAACAACCCCCCCCTGCCCCCCAAGCCATGGCCACAGAACTGGTAGTAACAAATTTTACATTTCACCACTGATCTGGACCCTTTTCAGTCTATATTGTATGGTGGCTGGTCCTAATTCCCTGACTCTTTAAGATCTAAATCACGGGTGTCAAACTCGATCACGTCACATGATGTATTGTGATGTTTTTTGCCTTTGCGGAGCTGGGCCACCAGCTTGACACCCCTGATTTAAATGAACCTCTTGATGAGTTCATTCAACAGCTCACAGTGAGATAACACCAAGAGTTGTTTGATTGTGGCAGGATAATAAAAAAAAGAAAGGAACTAATAAATCAGATGCAGGGAGAATAAGCCTGTTTCAAAAGCTCTTTTACAAGTAATCATAAAGGAAGCTAACAGCCTATCTTTCAGTAAGGAGTTCTGTTAGGTAGGGGCCTGTTGACTTTGAACTGCCAATAGAAAGGAGAGGGCTGGAACTGGGAAAGAGTGCTGAGCTAAGGTTACTCTGTGAGTGCATGGCAGAGCTGAAATACGAACCAGGGATTTCCTGATGGGAAAAGCACTTACTACTATAGTTTGTTTATATGGGTGAAAAAGACTTACGACATCTGGCCTCTTCTGATAATAGTTTGTAAGATTTTCTTAATGGAGAGTCCTTGGTGTTCTCTGACCTTGCATATTTTCTTGCATGTTTCATTACCAAACTAGGTAACGTCATCAATGCTAGTAAGGTGTGGGTTTGCTCAAACCCCCTCCCTACTAACAAACCAGAGGAGCTCTGGTGGCTCAGTAGACTAAGGCAGTTATTACATCCACTTACATCTGCTGCCTGCAATTACTGCAATTACTGCAAGTTCAAATCCCACCAGGCTCAAGGTTGACTCAGCCTTCCATCCTTTCTAAGGTAGGTAAAATGAGGACCCAGATTATGGGGGCAATAAACTGAGTTTGTATAAATATACAAAAGTATGAAGGCTATTAAAAGTATGAAGGCTATTAACACATTGTAAGTCGCCCTGAGTCTCCAGAGAAGGGCGGCATATAAATTAAATTTTAAAAAAACAACTCCTGATGATAGTCTGATGATGTCACCTAGTTTGCTAACAAAATATTTGGAAAAAAAAAGCAACCAATTTGCTAATATTTGTAGCTCACCATTTAATCCTGAGGTACAAATATTATTTTCTATTAGTTTTCTTATTGGAAGGATTTCAGTATTGTGAGTCACTAAGGATGTTAGATGTTAGATCTTCTGCCAACCTAGCAGTTCGAAAGCACGTAAAAAATGCAGGTAGAAAAATAGGGACCACCTTTGGTGTGAAGGTAACAGCGTTCCGTGCGCCTTTGGCGTTTAGTCATGCCGGCCACATGACCATGGAGATGTCTTTGGACAGCGCTGGCTCTTCGGCTTTGAAACAGAGATGAGCACTACCCCCTAGAGTCAGGAACGACTAGTACATATGTGTGACGGGAACCTTTACCTTTATCTTAAGGATGTTAGATTGGAAATCCAGATGAATTAATGTCAGGGAGCATGACTTTCCCATGCATGTTCCTTATGAAAGCTTGAGGAAGTTTCCTGCTGCCTGGATATGCCAAAATAACCACTGTAACTGGTCCCTTGGAATATTACTGGAGCAACATAGGGAGCAGCTGATGCATCTTTGATTCATTAAGCCAACATAATATCACCAAAATATGATGAAGATCCATTTTAGTAATGAACTCTCAGTAGCCCTGCTACTCCTCGTTTCACAGTGAACTCTCAGTGGCCCTGCCACTCCTCGTTTCACAATCTGACCTCCTCAATAGAGCAGCTGTGAGAATGAAATGAAATTCAATCCAAGGATTCCTCTAGAACTGTTATCTTAAGAATGGCATTGAGAGCATCTTATGTCAAAGTTTTCCCATGATTTTGTTCCCATTCATGACGTGCTGCTGTAGAAGCAACACAGAATGTCATGCAGTGTTTTGCCGTCTCTGCAGTTCATCCAGAATTAGTGTCAGCACCCGGCAATTGGGCCTTCAGCACTTGGGAAGACCTACAAGTAACACCTGCAGATTGGTATAAATGTAACCATGTTGTGCCATTGTGTTCATCAGTTATCCTTTTTTTGTCGTTTTTGTAGTGAATCCATTTTTTAAAAAAAAAATCTACAAAATTGCCTTTCCTCAGTATACCCATTCTTGTACTTTTATGAACACAAGGTTATCTGTAATTTATGCTTAGGATATTTATCAATCCAAATGTACATTTTGTTTAGATCAACCAGCTCTATGCTATTCTGGAGTTATGTTGATTTTATACACAATTTTCCCAAACATACACTTTTCATTTGCAAATTTCTGAATATTCCACATTCTATATGGAACTGTTCCAAAGACTTACTTTTCTTAATTAACTTTTCCAGGAAAGGACAGATTTTCCAGCTAACTCCATTTGCTTCTACCATTCCTATATTGAAATTTGTTTATGGGAATCAGACTCTTTTTGGCAGATTTCTTTTACCACTATATCTAGGACTCCTAAATTCCTCTTCCTGTGCATTTCCCATGGCCCTGCTTGCATGGATTTTCAACACTACTGTCTTTGCTAGGCACTATCAGTGCTTACAAAGTATCGTGGATTGCAGAAAATAACTTGGAGGCTGAATTCAGCCAATGGGCCACTGGTAAATCCCGACTGAAGAAATTATTTTGAACTGCAATCCTAAACATACTTGGGACTAAGTCCCATTGAGTTACAGTGCAATGTCTGTTGCCCCAATGGGGATTGCACCGAAATCTTAAATCATTTCTGCATAAGGCATGAATGTTCTCTTTTTCCAGGGACGTGGTGGCTCAGTGGCTAAGGCACTGAGCTTGTCAATCGCAAGGTTGGCAGTTCAGTGGTTTGAATCCCTAGTGCCGCATAACGGGGTGAGCTCCCATTACTTGTCCCAGCTTCTGCTAACCTAGCAGTTCGAAAGCACAAAAAAGATGCAAGTAGAAAAATAGGGACCACCTTTGGTGGGAAGGTAACAGCGTTCCGTGCTCCTTTGGCATTTAGTCATGCCGGCCACATGACCACGGAGACGTCTTCGGAAGCGCTGGCTCTTCGGCTTTGAAATGGAGATGAGCACCGCTCCCTAGAGTCGGGAACAACTAGCACGTATGTGCGAGGGGAACTTTTACCTTTACCTTTAAGGGTTTTGTTGAGTCAGACTATCAGAAACTCACAGTGACTTCTAGCTAAGTTGCCAAGTTTCTAAGGTTTATTTAAGAAACCTTCGTTTGGGGAATCCAAATGGGAAGCAGACAGGAGTTTCACAAAGTATTCTTGTATGTTTCCTTCTACAGAACTCTGAAGGACAAGAATCTTCACAGCCTGACTAAGGCCATGTGCCTTAACTTACAAACCATTCTGCTTCCTGGAGCTGATGGAGCCAGTGGGCAGTGGAAAGAGGAAGGCCTGTTTCACCTCTCCTACAGCACTATGTTCAGGTGGGTGTAATGTTTCTAAATCTCTTTTTAAATTTTTTTTTAAAAAATTGGGGTTCTTGGTACTCTGATCTTGGTTGTTTTCTTGGAGACGTAGCCGTTCTGACCTAGGCTTCCCCAAACCATGGAGCAGACTCCTTGTCCCGACAAAATCCCTTTTTATTAAGTTACTGTGAATTCCTCTCATTCACATCCAGCAAAGTCTTTCAGGGGTGAATTTACAGTCACACACCTTCTCTGGCTTGAAGAGCTGCCAGCCCGATATCTTCAAAACGCAACATTGTACTTGGCAAGGAGTCTTTGAGAGTCACAAACCAATTAAGCAAACTAATTGTCTCCAGCAAACTCCACTCCCCTTTCACTCCTCTTTTCCCTATGGAAGGGGCCATTCACCATCCACCTGTGCCTTTACTCCCGAGTCAGCCCTTGTTCCTTAGCTGTTCCCTTCTCCTGGCAGCTCTGCACATGTGCACATGTGCACATCAGGAACAGGCTGCAGCTGTTCTTCTGTCCCACTGATATCTGACTCCAAAGGCAGCTGATACCTGTCATACGGCCCTGGCCCCATCTTTGCCTCTGACGCAGAGGCTTCCCCAGACTCCAGGACTGGCCCATGTTCCTCCCCAACCTCCTCACTGTCTGAGTCTGCCACCAGTTCCGCTGGCCGCTGGCGGGTCACAACAGTAACTAGATAACATCATCAGTGCTCTCAGGAAGTTACCTAGTTTGGGTAATAAAACGTCTGCAAATAAATCAGCCACGCTTGGAAAGCATCAGGGACCTCTCATTTCAAACCTGAGCTACAAACATTCCCCTTTATAATATTTTTTATTAAGTTTCATTATAAGATAAAAGTGCATCCGAACAAAAGTTAGAAAAGTAGAAAAAAGAAAAGTGCAAAGAGAGAAAAAAGATAATGATTTCTGACTTTCTTTGGTGCAGTAGATTACAAAAATAATACAATCTTTTACTTTACATTTGACAAGATTTCAAGCCTTTTCTATAATCACAAAATCATTCCAATCATCAAAGCTAAAACCAAAGTTTCAATTTTTTTTTCAGATTTGAGTAAAAAGTCCAGTAGTGGTTTCCAAATAGAAACAAAGCCAGACAAATACTTTTCTTTAATTAAAACAATGAATGTTTCTGCTAACTCCATCACCTTTACCATCCATTCTTCCATTGTGGGAATTAGTGTGTTTTTCCATCCTTGTGTATATTAGATTCTTGCTGCTGTCAACACATACAGTAACAAAGTTTTGAATTTTCATTCAAATTCCTTATCCATCAAACCTAAAAGGAAAAATTCTGGTTTCATTATTTATATTTATTTTAAGAAACTTCTGAATTGAAGCAGAAACTTGATGCCAATATGGTTTATCATAAGTTCACCAGAGATGATTAAAAAATACCCTCTTTGCAGTCGCATTCCAACATACATTTGAAACTTTCCTACACATTTTTTGACAACTTCTCAAGTGTTAAAAACTAACAGGACACATTTGTACATCCTGAACAAGTTTCCAAGGAGGTCTGCTTGGGTTCAACATGAAGAGTTGATAGGGCCTCCAACAGGACCTCCAGTGAGGGATCTAAGACTAATGTCTCAACCTTTTTGCACTTGTTTCCTTTTCCTGCTCCTCTGTTCTATTGCAGGTAGTCCTCAACTCACAACAGTTCATTTAGTGACCGTTCGAAGTTACAAGGGCACTGAAAAAAGTGACTTATGACTGTTTTTCACACTTACATTGTAACCATTGCAGCATCCCCAAGATCATGTGATAAAAATTCGGACGCTTGGCAAGTGGTTCATATTTATGACAGTTGCAGTGTCTCAAAATCATGTGATTCCCTTTGGTGACCTTCTGACAAGCAAAGTCAATGGCGGAGCCAAATCCACTCAGCAACTGTGTCACTCACTTAACAACTGCAGCGATTCACTTAACCTTGGTGGCGCAGTGGTTAGATTGCAGTACTGCAGACTACTTCTGCTGCTTGCCATCTGCCTGTAATTTGGCAGTTTGAATCTCACCAGGCTCAAGGTTGACTCAGCCTTCCATCCTTCTGAGGTGGGTAAAATGAGGACCCAGATTGCTGGGGGCAATATGCTGACTCTGTAAACCGCTTAGAGGGGGCTGTAAAGGACTATAAAGCAGTATATACTATACTTTTTGGAGTATAAGACACACTTTCCTCCCCCCCCCAAAAGAGAGTGGAAATGTTGGTGCATCTTATACACCGAATACAGCCATTTTTGGTCTCCTGAAACCCCATCCAGTGCAGCCCATTTTCACCAAAAACAGGCCCATTTTTCGCAAAAACAGGATGTGCAGAGGGTTTGGGAGGCCTGCAGAGTGCTCCTGGAGGCTGGGGAGGGCAAAAACTTCTTTTTTTTTTGTTTACCTCTTTGAAATCTTGGTGCGTCTTATATTCTGGTGCGTCTTATTTTCCGAAAAATGCTATTGCTATTAAGTGCTATTGCTATTGCTAACAACTATGGCAAAAAAGGTCATAAACATGGGACAAAATTCATTTGACAACTTAAGTTTAGCAACAGAAACGTTGGGCTCAATTGTGGTCGTAAGTCGAGGAGTACCTGTTTCTGTTCTCCTCTCCAAGTTAAACAACAGAGTAGTGCCAGAAGAAAAAGAAATGTGGCACAGCTCCCACTTGCTTTGCTTGCTGTCTCAATGTCTGTACATGATCAAAGCATCAAAACAAAGAAACCGACAAAAGCAGAATGAGGTAGGTAGTTCCAATGAGCTCGTCTGGCTCTCCTGGTATCTGGAAAGGGTTCTGCACTTTTTCATTAAACAAAGAAATTGAAATTGAGTGCTCTTTCTTATAGTCAAGATTTCAATGATCTCCTCTCACACAATGGTGCTACCAAGCTGCAGAATGTTGATAAAAATGTTTATTGAATGGCTGCATAGGAATGAACTTTATGCAACATGCACAGGAAATGTCATGAAAAAGCAACACACAAATTTCAGCTGAACATTTGAGCACGTAGAGGATCAAAGAACAACCATGATCGCATTTCAGAATGTAGGATCCAGTTTCCATACACGATCCAATATCTTGTCTAAAACATACTGTAGATTACATTGTAAACTACTAAGACATGTGCTCAATTATGGCTTTTAGAATGAGAGAAAATTATTCTTCTCTTTCTGATTAATTTCCTAAAGGTCTTCCAAGTATTGCTGTCTTGTATATAAGGATTAGAAGGGAGCTTGGAGATCATCTAGTCCAATTCTCTGCTCAGTATAGAAATTCATTATTACAAAATGCCCCACAGTTGGCCTCTAGCCAATCTTTAAGATCTCCAGTTAAGGAGAGCCCATTATCTTCTGAGGCTTTCTTTTTCCACTGTTGAACATCTTTTATTGTTAGAAAAATGCTTTGCAGTTGAGACCTATCATATTTTTCGGAGTATAAGACGCACCGGAATATAAGACGCACCTTAGTTTTTGGGAAAGAAAATAAGAAAAAAGCTGATAGGCAGGTGGATCGGCCTCCCGGAATACCCCCAATCAGCTGTTCTCAGAGGTGAATTTTAGCAACAGGTTCCTCGGTTGTGAGCTCTGTGCCTTGCTTTTTTTCCCTGCCTCTGAAAGCCTCCAAAACAGCTTCAGAAAAAAAGCCTCTGAAGCAGTGATGGATTCCTCCCGGTTCGGCCCAGCCGGTATTGGTGACGGTGTGACGTCACCGAACCGGTTCTCTTTGTCTGGGAGCTGAGCTCTCCCGCCCACCCCCGCGTTGTTCCTACCTTTATTTCTTCTTTTTTAGCCCAGCTGATAGGTGCGGCAGAGTGGATTGCCGCACCTCAGCTGGGCAGATACCTAACGTGCTTGCGCGGAACGCAAGTTTGGTGCGCATGCGCGCAAAGCGCGCATTTGCACGGCGATCACGCACAAAGCACGTGCACGAAGAGAACCGGTAGTAAAGCCGGTTGGAACCCACCACTGCTCTGAAGCTCTGTTTGGGGGCTTCTTTTCTGAAGCTTCCTTTCTGATGCTTTTTTCAGCCTCTGAAACCTCTGTTTGAGAAGCCAGGCAGGGCTACATTCGGAGTATAAGATGCACCCAGATTTTCACCCTCTTTTTTTGGGGGGAAAAGGTGCGTTTTGTACTCCAAAAAATATGGTAAATAGATCTAAGATCTTTCCAAGTTTCCGGGTACCTCATCATATTGTTTGTTTTTCTATGGACACGTGCTGTGGCACATTAACATAGATAGTCTTTGTTGTTTTATGTTTTAACATAACTTTATGCTTTACAGTTTTTAAAGTTATCCTCTGGTAAAGTTACCCTGTGGTAACATGGGTGGTCAATAAATTTGACAGACAGACAGAAAGACAGACAGACAGACAGACAAGCAGATAGACAGTTTTATAGTTTTTAAAATAAATTTATTTGTCTCTTAATTTTTGATTGGGTGCTGGCTAGAGTTGTCTGAAGATGGGTGACTATATAAATGTTTAAATTAAATTAAATAAGTGCTCCAGTTTGTCAATGCCCTTCCTAAAATATAGTGCCCAATATATTTTACACAATATTATGTATATGGTCTGATCACTGCTGAATAGAGCAGTGTATCAGCTTGTGATACACCAAGATACCCAGAACATTTTTTGTAAGTACTGCTAACCATACTGGATACCATACTATCGTATACTGTTTCCCAGGTGTGGTATTCACTTCCCTTCACTACTGGTTCACAAATGTGAGCGTGTGCCCACCGCACATGTGCAGAGCATCAACAACAGGACGTGATGATGTCTGGGTGGGTGGGTGGGTGGAGGCTCCCGCAGCCACCGCTACCAGTTTATCCGAACCAGATAGAACCGGATGAATACCACTACTGCTGTTTCCTATCTAAATGAAAAACTCTGTATTTGTCTTGAAATTCATTTTTCTGCTTCGTAGCTATTGTTCTAGCTCTATTTAACAATTTTTAAATAATTGTTTAATCGCTTCCCTTCCTAACCCTGCAGAGCTGGATTCTTGACATTGTATGGAAATGAAAGCAAGAATTATGAAGATGTTAACTGTCAAGCTAAAGATCGAGCTCATTCGATGGAAGTTTATAATGTATATTATAAATTAGACCGATTTTTGATGAAAGCTGCCCGGTCGACTTTAAGTGGAGGTAGGTGTCATTGGTAAAGAAATATCACTTTTAAAATGTCAATGCTTTGAAACCTAAGACTAAAGTGAATTTACTTCTTAGAATCAAAACCAGAACTACACTACATATCTGCAGTGTGTTTGCGCTTCTTATTTAAATGTAACTATAGTTTAATTAAATGTAATATTTAGATTTTAGAGTAGTATGTGCAGCAAAAAAATATTAATAGCTAATTATGAGCAAGTGCTGATTAATAATTAGAGGTTTGGAAACCAGGAGACTGTACATTCTAGTCCCATTTTAGGCATGAAAGCCATTTGGTAACCCAGGGCAAATCATTCTCTCTCTCAATTCAAGCCATCTCACAGGGTTAAGTTATTCATAAAAATAATAAAGGTAGGATAAAAAAATAAATAATTATTTTTTAAATAATGTCTCGGTAGATTAACATAACAATAATGTGTCGGCAGATTGACAGATTGTTCATAGTTCACTTCAAAAGATGTATCTGATCTAGATAATTGTAGTCTCCAAAACATACATTATATAGAAATATATGTAACGGAAAGTTAAGTGATGTGATCATTTTGAGATCTATTTCAAAGGATAAGGGTTTTAGAATTTTTTGCTACAGATTATTGATTTTTCAGTGGGACACATCTGCCTTTGGAAGAACATAGTGTTAATCCATTCAAACCTCACCCCCCATGTTCAAAATTCAGTTGGGATCCATGATATATATAAGTAGATAGTTGAGATGGGTGGGTGGGTGCATGGGCAGGTAGGTAGGTAGTAGGTAGGTAGGTAGGTAGGTAGATGACGGACAAAAGGATAGATAGATAGATAGATAGATAGATAGATAGATAGATAGATGACGGATAGAAGGATAGATGGATGGATGGATGGATGATAGATGATAGATAGATAGATAGATAGATAGATGACAGAAGGATAGTTGGATGGATGGATGGAAGATAGATAGATAGATAGATAGATAGATAGATAGATAGATGACGGACAGAAGGATAGATAGATGGATGGATGGATAGATAGATGATAGATAGATAGATAGATAGATAGATAGATAGATAGATAGATAGATGACGGACAGAAGAATAGATGGATGGATGGATGGATGGATGGATAATAGATAGATAGATAGATAGATAGATAGATGACGGACAGAAGAATAGATGGATGGATGGATGGATGGATGGATGATAGATAGATAGATAGATAGATAGATAGATAGATAGATAGTATAGAGCTTCCATGTTTAAATTCATGTCTATATTTACACTATACTTAGTATTTTAATAGGAATATTGTAGCTGCTGCTTCTCTATTAAAGAGGTTTTCCCAGGAACAAAACAAGCAAAAAACCCCCTATAAAACTACTGAGTAAATGTGATTAATTAATAGAATAAATGCAACCTTATAAAAGAAATAATGGTAGTAATCTTATTATTATTGGTGAAGCTTTTTCTTCCTGAAAGAGTAGTAAACAACTACATCATTTAAATGGCACTACTGGGAAAAGGGAATTTACAAGAGAAAATTTACAAACAGTAGATGGCGCCATTGTGCAACCTTTTAGATCCTTTCTTTACAGGCAGTTGGAAGGGATAGGTCCAGCCAGCTTTCCTCGTCTTGCAGGATGAGATAATAGGATAATTTTATAACGATTCTGTCAGTGTTTTCAGTCCAAGCTTACAAAATAAGCAGAGCTCTCTTTCTTGCCAGTGTTTAAATTAGTAAAAGTGTTTCAAAGAAAAAAAATACTTGTAAGTAGGATATTACGCTTTTCAAATCATGATGTACCCTTTCATCATCAACTTGAACTCTCTTGCATCTATCATCACGATCCGATAAAATAAACATCTTAAAATGATTGCTGTCGTTGACAGCTGCAGAAATGACTCAAATGCAGAACCTCATGTATTATGGCCTGCCACCATTTCTCCTGCATGGTGATCCTTTGAAGGTCCTCTGATCTGTACAGCTCTGGACTTGCACCTATAATTGGCTAAGACCTGCAATTTGTTTCACCTTTAAAATTGAAAAATACCTGATGAGAATTAGAACATAAACCACAGAATAGAGGTCTAGTCTAGACTTCTAGTTAGTACATATGCCTTGTTTAATAACAGAGTTCGAAAAGCTGAGATTGACTCTCTTGAGGCTAGTATGATTGCGGATGGACTCCTATACCTCTAATTTCTGAGGAGTTTTTTTTTTTTAATTTGATTTATATGCCGCCCTTCTCTGGAGACTCAGAGTGGCTTAAAATGCGCTAAGCAATAGCCTTCATACTTTTGTATATTTATACAAAGTCAGCTTATTGCCCCCACAAACTGGGTCCTCAATTTACCTACTTTAGAAAGGATGGAAGGCTGAGTCAACCTTGAGCCTGGTGAGATTCGAACCTGCAATAATTGCAGGCAGCTGATATTAATAACAGGGTGCTTTAAACCACTGTACTACCAAGGCTGAGTTGAAATTGCTTCTGAGTAGATATGCCTCAATGAGAGCCAGATTGATGAAGCATCAAGCTAGAAACTAGGAGATGGGAAATTCTAGTCCTGCTTTAGGCACAAAACCAATGGTGGAATTCAATTTTTTTTACTACCGGTTCTGTGGGTGTGGCTTGGTGCGCGAAGTATGGTGTGGTGTGGCTTGGTGGGTGTGGCAGGGAAAGGATATTGCAAAATCTCCATTCCCACCCCACTCCTGGGGGAAGGATATTGCAAAATCTCCATTCCCACCCCACTCTGGGGCCAGCCAGAGGTGGTATTTGCCAGTTCTCCGAACTACTCAAAATTTCCGCTACCGGTTCTCCAGAACCTGTCAGAACCTGCTGAATTTCACCCCTGCACAAAAACCAACTGTCAGTCCCTCTGTCTCAGCTCTAGCAAGCAAGCAATGACAAATCTTGCCAAGAAAACTGAAGGGGCTTGTCCACCATCCAGGCAATCTCTCCCTCTCACGCACACAGAGAGAGGGGGGAGGAAGGAGAGGAAGGAAAAGGAAAAAGAAAAAAGAAAAAAAGAAAATCCATAGATTGCATTATTTAGAGGAAATAGATAATATAAGTAAAATCATGCGTAAATGTCTATCAATTATTACAGCACCTTTTCAAACAAGCACTGAAAACATTTGTGCTTCCCACAGCAATTTACCTGGGGAGTACAGTTTATAGAGACTGAAGAAATAAACTTGTTTATGCACCAATTCTGTTAATGAATGTCTGAAAGAGACTCTGTAGATGCCACTATGCCTCCTACCTGTGGTCCCAGGTTGATAAGCAACAGCAGCTGCCTCCCTAATCACATACAGCTTGCCTCCATCCCTCCCTTTTCTCTCTTTCTTCCTCTGACTTCCTGATCCCTGATTTAATCATAGAAGAGTCTTTCTCAGCCTGATACCTACTAGATGTAAAGGGTGTGCAAGTAATGAAGGTATACAAGACCTGAAAATAAATACATCCTGAGTGATCTGAGCTAAAAACTCAGGCATAATGTTTGGCTTTGAGGATCGAATTCTTGCTCACCCATGAAATTCACGTGGTAGCATGATGGAAAGCTACTTTCATTTATTTATTATCCCTCTTCAGTAAGAGCCCCAAAGGCCCCTGCCAGAAGAAAGAGAGAGAATAGGGAAAATAGTAGTATATAAATTAATAGATAATACAATTTACGATAACTAAAAATAAGATAAGCTTAGTAGATAGAAATTTAGGATTAGGTAATTTAATTGTATTATTAACATTAATAGTGTGTTAAAGTATATTGTGAATTTAAAATATTAAGGATTAGAAATTGTGGGGATTTTGAGATACACTCCCGGGATTGATTAAATATTGTTAATATTTGGTTTTATTAGTAATCCTACACATTTGGAATATTGAAGTTATGGTGGAAAAAGTAATTCTTAAAATATTAAATATTAGTAATGTAGTAGGGGATAATAAAGAAATGTTATCTATGTTTAAATGAATTAACAGGAAAAATGATAAAGAATTATGAAGAGAGAATAGTATTGTTGAAGTTGGAAGATTAGGATTACACATACTTACTTGTATTATTATTGTTAGTAAAGATTTGACCCAGTCAGCACACTGTTCACAAAATATATATGGTGTGAAAAGAAAACTGCAAATAAAACATGTTTGAGAGAGAGAGAGATTATAAATTTATTTTCATAAAATATGTAATAAAAATTGAGAACATCTCTACTTTACATGGTTGTTTTCAGGATAAAATAAGATAGGCCTTCTGATTTTATTGGACGAAGGCCCCAATAATAACCACCTATCATCCATATTTATATCTCTGGTACTTCTCTGTATAGTGGAAAAACAGAAATTTTACAACACCAGGAAGGATCTCTGGAACTTATTTTCTATTGAAAGACTGGACAGCCGAGCAAACCAAAGTGTTTGGTTGAACATCTATAAGGAACACTTGGTAGACCTTGGTGTGAATGAAGATATGCAAACTAGAGCCATGGTGCTGCAACTCTGGAGTACTCAGGTAAACATGCAATTTTACTTTCTGCATTTCATCCTCTTTATGGTTTCTCAATCTCGAGTTCCATCCTCTTACACAAACTATTTATTCGCAAAGGATAGAGTTTAGAAAAACATACCTATGGCCCAGAATCAATTGAAAAATATACTGTGTTTCCCTGAAAATAAGACACTGTCTTATATTTTTTGAACCCCAAAATAAGCGTTTGGTTTTATTTTCGGGGAGGTCTTATTATTTTGGGGCGCGTGGGAGAAACCAGAGGAAATGGTGAGGACCAGCTGCGCATGCATTTAAATATTTTCAGGGAGGGCTTATTATCAGGGGATGTCTTATTTTAGGGGAAACAGGGTAAATGTTGTATGTTAATATCAGCCTTGCATCATGGACCACTTGTTCCCTATTGACATTCATGGCAAGACATAATGTCTATGGAGTTTTGTCAACCATCCAGGTGATGGTTGTCTCAAAGGTGCTTTTTTCAAAAGGCAACTGGACTTTTCTTGTTTTTTTCCCCCCTTGAAAACGTTTTGCTCCTCATCTAAGAAGCTTCTTCAAACTGGATGAGAAACAAAACGTTTTCAAGGAAAAAACCCAACAAAAGCCCAGTTGCCTTTTGAAAAAAGCATCTTTGGAACAGGAAAGAATATACTTTAAAAAAATAACCCCCATGTGTATACTACTCGAAATACTATTAATGTTTGTGTAGTGTCAGTCTTCAATTGGGATAATCAATACTAGGCCTGCCAACATCTCCAATAGTGGACTTCGTGTTTACATCTTCCTTTGATGTATTCAGGTTGGGAAAGGGATCCCCGTATGGAAAATCTATCCATCTGCATGTAGATTGGGGTGAAATGCTCCCAGTTCGGACCGGCTCAGGCGAGTAGGTAGCGATGGCGGCGGGCAGTTCGGAGAACCGGTAGCAAAAATCCCCGCCCCCACCTCCCATGCCCAGCTGAGCCGCGCGATCATCAGAGCCTTTTTTTCTTTTAAATGCCTCTGATGATCCAAGCTCTGACGATCCCAGCTGAGTTGCCTGCTAATCAGGCAACTCAGCTTGGATCGTCAGAGCCTTTTGAAAGCATTTTTTTACATGGTTTTACATGTAAAAAATGGTTTTAAGAGTAAAAAAAAAAATTGGCCACGCCCACCCAGTCACATTACCCCCCCCACTAAGCCACGCCCACAGAACCGGTAGTAACAAATTTTAGATTTCACCACTGATATAGATGATTGGAATTGGATTTACGTGATTAAAAGTAGTGACCCCTAAAAAAAAAATAGAGGATTGGTTTTTTTCCCCCCCTTGATCCCTTTGGAATTATCTTCCTTTGAATTGCCACAAAGTACATAAGTAAACTCAGAAAATATGCGAGTTTCTATAGCAATAATTGCAATTTTTTTTTTGTTCCAATGTTTGGTTTCAAACAGTCAGCTCACTCCTATTTTCCACCTTCAGTTTTAGAAACGTTGAACACGGCAGACTGTAATGAGAGATGCTCTAATTCAGTGTTTTTCAAACTTGGCAATTTTAAGATATGAAGACTTCAACTCCTAGAATTCCCTAGCCAGCAAACTGACTGGGAATTCTGTGAGTTGAAGTCCACGCATCTTAAAGTTGCCAAGTTTGAAAACCCCCGCTGTAATTCATGTAAAACAGACTAGGAAGGCTGTTTTATAACCCATGTCTCATCTAGAAAAGAGACCTGCATGCTGCAGAAGACAAAATTGAAACAAAGCAGAGATAGATCAGATCTAACTCTCTGAACAGGAGGTATAGTTGAAAGAGAGGCTGCAGTGTAGAGACAGGGTATGTACAGTAAATTGGATGTACAGGAAGTTGGCTTATTTCCCCATTAGGAAGAAAGATTGAAAATAAAAGCATTATAATAATGTTAATAGTATTATAATCATAATGGAAGAGAAGTCATTTATCAAAAGTAGAGTACTGTTACATATAAAACTTCTCAGTTGCAGTTCTTTACGTCTTTATGACTCTAGTTAGAAAAGTTATTGAGTAGCTAACAGGAAAGAAACCCTTGCATGAAATCTTAAAGGGGTGGTTAAAAATATGGAGCTACCATATTTTTTGGAGTATAAGACACACCTTCCCCCCCCCCAAAAAAGAGGGTGAAAATCTGGGTGCGTCTTATACTCCAAATGTAGCTCCGCCCAGCCTCTCAGATGGAGGTTTCAAAGGCTGAAAAAAGCCTCAAAAATGAAGTTTTAGAAAAAAAGCCTCCAAACAGAGCTTCAGAAAAAAAAAGCCTCAGAAACGAAGCTTCAGGAAAAAAAGGGCCCTGCACTTACCTCACATTGAAAATGGGCCACGTGGAGACTCCTGGGAGGGGAAGGGAGGGGCGGGCAGGTCCAGCCAGTCTTTGCAACTACCAGTTCGGCAAACCAGATGTAAAATTAGTATCCGGTTCACCCAAACCAATCTGAACCAACTGAATCCCACCCCTGGTCTAGACTATTACTAATTGTTTCCCAACAGATCCCTTTGTTTCCCAGCATATAATTCAGCGGTGAAATCTAAATTTTTTTGCTACCGGTTCTGTGAGTGGGCGTGGCTTGGTGGTAAGGTGACTGGGAGGGCGTGGCTTGTTGGTCAGGTGGGCGTGGCCAAGTCAATGTCACTTCTTTGCCCTTTTTTAACCTACAAAACACAACACAACACAACAGGCTCACCAACAATATAAAAGCAGCTGTGCTAGACCCAAAATGGCCCCTGCAACAAGCAGGAACCTCATACAGCCACAAAAAACCCAAAAAACCAACTTTCACACTTTACACACACACAAAATTCCACATACAGCTTTGTGAGATTTTGTGTGTTTGTGTAGTTAGAGTGAAACACTACAGAAACACACTAAATCTCAGAAAGCTGCACAAATATTATTTTATTTTATTTTATTTTTATTTTTATATAAAAGCAGCTAAATTTAAAACTTCCTAAACTTTAAATGGCTACGTCTAAAAAAAGAACAACTAAAAAAAACCCCCAATTAACTATTTTTTTAAAGCTCCTAAAGGGGAAAAAAACCCAATTGAACAGGTGTCTCCAACCTTGGCAACTTAAAGACTTATAGACTTCAAGTCCCAGAATTCCTCAGCCAGCTTTACTTTGCTGGCTGAGGAATTCTGGGAGTTGAAGTCCACAACTCCCTGCCCGCTTGATTGCAGGCAGGGAGATTCAGTTGCTTGCTGAGGCAATCGATTGCAGGGATTACAGCAAGGCGTTGCGACCAGCAGCTAAAGTAAGCAAGCTGAGGGGGGGGAAGGGGAGGGATTTTTGCTACCAATTAGGAGGCAGAGCCATTTAAAAGGAAAAAAGTTTTTTTCTTTTACATGGCTCTGGCGATCCAAGCTGAGTTGCCTGATTAACAGGCAACTCAGCTGGGATTCAGAGCCATGTAAAAGAAAAAAAAGTCTCTGATGATCGCGCGGCTCATGGGGGGCGGGGCAGGGATTTTTGCTACTGGTTCTCCGAACTGCCTGCCGCCATCGCTACCTACTCGCCTGAGCCAGTCCGAACCGGGAGCATTTCACCCCTGATATAATTGGAAGCCCTGCTCTAAAATATTTGTTTTCCTGTCCCTCTCATAATTATCCCGACTTGTGTTAGCGAATCTGCTCCCAAAGACACTCCATGCTTCAGTTCTTATACATTGAATAAGAATTTTTAGAATGCAGCTTTCAAGGCAGCAAGAGAGACTCCCCCCCCCCCCCACACACAACATGAATAGATCCATTCGGTCATCACGTTTAATAATTAAAAGCCTGGATGCACTTTGATTCTCTCGCCTCCACCCCACTTTTAATGGCTGCACTTTAATTAAAAGAACAGCCATCCTTCTAAAAAAACAAAAAAAAAAAACCAAGCAAGAACAAAATCTTGCATCTCACCCTTCCAAAATCAGCATGTATTATTTATTCTTTGCACTTCTCTCTATTGGATTTGATGTACTCTTGATGTACTTGCGATCAACAATAGTGCTATATTGCATTTCACTTAATCATCTCAATTTTAATAAGCAAGCAGAGAACAATAGGAAGTGCTGGGGCTTCCTGTTTTCTGTTTCTCAGATTCTGAAATAAGAGCATTCCCGTGAGATGCAGTGGTGGGAAAGAATGGCCGTAGTTAGGGAATATCGAGTTGTTCCCAAGAACCAAGCCTCCATATTGCACTGCTTAAAGCTGGCTGGCCAGTCGGCTTGCTTGTTTGTTTGTTTGTTTGTCTTTTTATTTATTTACACTTACCACCTGACTCCAATCTGTTTGTTTGTTTATTAAATTTCTATGCTGCCATCTTCCCTATAAGGTAACTCTTTGATGGCCCATAACATAAAAACAAATTTTAAAAATACCGTATTTTTCGGACTATTAGACACACTTTTTTCTCCCCTAAAAGTGGGTGAAAATTTAGGTGTGTCTTATACACCGAATGTAGCCCCGCCCACCCACTGGCCTCCACCCTTTGGCCTCTACCTCCCAGCAGTTACCTCCTTGCAAGGAAACAGCAAGAAAAAACAGCTCCTTTCAGCTTCAGCACAGGCTAATTAGCACAAGTTGATTGGATCGGCCTCCCGACTCTCAGCTGATTTGTTCTCAGCTGTTTTGCGCAGGGCTCTGCTGCATGTTGCAAAGAGGTAAATTGCTGCAGCAGATTTTTTTTTCCTTGTGCTAATCAAGCTACGCTGAAAACAAAAATGAAAGTAAAGCAGGCTGTTTGCTGTTTGCTGCAACCAGGCAAAATTGCTCAGAGGCAGAGGCAGAGGGAGATTTCTTTTGCTTCTTTTCCTCACCAAAAAAGGTAGGTGCGTCTTATACTCTGAAAAATATGGTAAATAAGCAAAAAAGCATATAACAATACCAATAACAAAATGGCTAACCCAAACAATGAAACAAACATGTCATAGACCAGAAAGGACTTTAACCATCTTCCTGCTTGTCTGATTTTCATCTGAACTGAGAAAAGATCTTATGCACATAAGGATGACCAATATTATAAAAGGACCTCTAAATAACATATATGAACAAGATGACATAGGTCACATTTAGAATGCTATTGAATGCCTAGAAGATGGAACTAAATTGATAAGATTGAAAAGTGATACAAATTGAAAATCAAATACTTTGGCCTCTGCTATCTTACCATCATTCTTTAGGGGAAAAAAATGGCAAGATATAGAATTCGAAAAGAGTGAGAACACGAAAACCAAATTATTTGCAGCTCTTTGGAATAATGACTCTAACAGTAGAGACATCTTCATGAAATCTGCAGGTTTTAATAGCTAGACAGGTTTATAATGGGAGAGGCATACTCAGCTTTGCCCTTGGCATGGTGATAGACTATGCAAGAAGTTCCTTTTTTTTTTTACTTTTGTTCTTAATTGTGGCCACTAGAAGTATCTCAGGACCATATGAAAGATGTTAGTGTCCAAAATGAGCTGTCAAATAACTTTTTTAAGTTACCAGGGGAAATATAACAGCAGTCTCAGTAATGAAGAATAGTAGGAATACAGGTCCCTAGGAAAAATGGACATTAGGAATATTCTGAGTTTTTATATAACCTGGGGGTTCATGGGGGTTCCCACACAACTGCTATTCAGCCCAGTTTATTAATGGATTGGAGGTGTCACAAATGCAAAATTCTCAAGAAGAGCACTTCCGTTATTATTCCAGTTTCCAGGCCAAAACATCTGTATATTTTTTTTCTAAGTGCTAGGAATATAAAACATTTCAAAACTATAAAACATTTCAAAAATAACCCAGGAGAAAAAACAAAGGCCACTAGATCTCTCCTTGATTTAGCTAGTGAACAGTGTGCAGGCAATCCAGGTTATTATGTTCAGATTTCACCAGCATTTCTCCTCCTAGTATATGACTCCAGGATTCAAAGGCTACCTTTGCAGTCCTCATCCTGGATAGTATAGTGCTGTTCTAATGGGTTTAATTTTCTTGAGAAATAAAGCTCTGTGTTTTCATTGCATCTTATAGCAAAATGTCTTACTGCAAAAATCAGTGTCCATTACAAAATGGCCAAGTAGGATCAGGATATTGCAGGATGGGCTGAGTAGAAAAAGACCTCCTTTAGCTTTTTTTACATTTCCAGACTAGGGTTTTTCATCTAAGTATTTTAAGGCCAGTGGTTAAAATTTGTTGATAAAGTGCAATGATAATTTGCAAAGCCCTTTAATCTCTGTATAAATCTTAGCTCTCCCTCAAATCATGGGGAGTACTGGGATTCCTGAAAAGGGAGAAGTTGCATGGGCATAATCTGATCCAAGATCTCAGCCACACACAAGTGGCAGCCTGGATTTCAGCTGGTTCAACCTCCCTGCGGTAGGTCATGACACTGGAGAATCCCAAGAAATCAGAATATTATCCAGCCACGACAAAGCTCCCGCCATTTTGGATCATATTGCCACTGCTCTGACAGGAACATCAAATCTAGAATGTGACCATTGTCCTGAGTCAGGCTCTGGATCAGTGGTGGGTTGCCCCTAGTTTGGACCGGTTCGCAAGAACCAGTAGTAAAACCGGTGGGAGGCTCCTCCCACCGACCCCGACGTCATCAGGAAGCTTCTGCACATCCGCAGAAGTGCGTGCGAGAGAGAGAGAGAGCAAAGCAAGCATGTGTGCGACCCCGTTGTGAACCAGTAGTAAAGGTAAATACAACCCACCCCTGCTCTGGATGGTCTGGGATAGGCCCAAGGCTGTCATGGAAGCCATGAACTTCAAAGCCACTCAAACACCATTCTCAGGGAAGGGAGATTAACCTTAGAGCCGTAAATCTGGGGACCTCCACATCCAACCTGAAAAAATGGAATCAAAGAGCTCAGGCAGGGAAATTGCTATGCAGCATGGAAGTTGATACAACAACAATAATCCCAAATGATCGTTAGAGCCTAACTTAATGAACTGAGTCTCTCAACCAGGGATCTGGTTGAAGTCACAAGAGATTCCCTGATAACGATTGTCATAAATCTTCCCCCACCCCAGAGTTTTGGTTGACATTGAAACACAGCTGGGCAAATTTCAGAAAGGAAAACCCCCATTTCAGAATCCAGCCAAGTCTTGGTAATACAATGCTAAATGCTAAATGTCTGTTCTGTCCCCGGCCCACACACACACACCAACAGACATCCAAGAGTTAAAAACCAAACCAGCCGACAAGAATTCCCTTTTGATAACGGAAATTGGTAGCAACCTAGTGGCTGCCTGCCAAGAGTCTTTACTCATGAAGGGAGGTTCTCTCCTCTTTTGTACATCAAAGTAAATCTACAACAGTTACAGGGTAATCAAGTCCAGTCCACAAATTAATTCCAGCAAAGCATATAGCAAGAGTCCGGCAATGCAGAATGGCGTGGTAGCTTTCAGCTTTGTTCATCACAAGGCTTGACTGGCCACCACACCCTCTTTATACCCTTTGGGGTGTGGTCCAGTGACTCAGCTTAATCCCTGGCACGCCGCCTCCTTTGTTGCGCACGCTCTCTGTGCTGCTGTCGGGGGTCCAGCCAAGCCTTATCCCTGTCACTGTCCAATTGTGGCTGCTCGGAAGTGCCTGGCTCCTGGCCTATCTCTTGGCCTTCGGAGGACACTGGAGGCATTGCCAGAGAGGAGGGTCCTGGAGAGGGAGGCCTTGCCAACTCCTCTCCTTCCCTTTCGGAGTCTTCTCCCTCCGATAAGACAGGCTCGGGGGCCGGAGCCATAACAATGTCTATGGAGATTCTCCATTCTCACTTTGGGTCATGGTTGTCCCAAAGATACTTTTTTCAAGAGGCAACTGGACTTTCTGGTACCAAAAAGTCCAGTTGCCTCTTGAAAAAGCATCTTTGGAACAATGCTGGTTTGCCCTCTCATCCATAATTTAACTGTGGATGAGAAAAGCCTTATTACAGACTGAGCTAGCATTCAGTAGCAGCAACTGAAGGCCAGATTGAGAATATGGTTAAATGAGTACATTAGGTATTATGAAATTCGTTAGATTTCTAAAGCAGCCAATTAGTTTGTGTGTATAGTATCGCTAATACTGTGGAAGGCTTAGGGTTATTTCTCAGCTTTTCAAGGCAGTCCTTCTAAGGCCACCCTGTTGTTCATTTATCAAACTGCTAATGTGGAACTTTCTTATTGAAGGTGAAACAGACCCTGTTGATTTTAACTGAAAGGATATTTAAATTGGATCAGATTTTGTTGCTTTGTGATAAAGTTCTATATGTGTTCTCTGGCATTAAATTCCGTCTGATTCCTTTGTTGTTTCTTTTTTAGAGTAATGCTGGCCCAGCAGTTTTTTGGCTTCTCCTGTTTCTTTTAAAACATCCTCCAGTCATGGCAGCAATTCAAGCTGAAATGGAAAAACTATTTAGAAACAGACGATTAGCAACCAGGCCAATTTGTGAGATAATCAACCAAGACGTTTTGGATAGCACACCCATTTTTGGTTAGTAACATGTCATTCATCTAGCCCTGAGCAATTTAATTCGTTAAGTGTCAGTTAAATATTTACCACTGTCATCACTGGATCTGGGAAAGCTTCTTACACCATCCTATCTGTCTCTTTGATTTTCTTTACTTAAAGCATAGCAAATATCAGATTTCCCCTTTAGCTGTCTCCATGTTGTATCCAGTCTTTTTATCTTGGTGAACATGTGGATATGATCACCGAGAGGAAGACAGCAGTATGTGCCTAGATGCCATGTCTTTCAAATTCAGGGTTGGCAAAGTTTGAGAGAAAATCCCAAAAACATCCAGTGACATCCAAGATGACCTTGAAATGAGAACTGTCTTGGGCAGGAAAAGCACCCCTGCATAGGATATAATGGAATTATTCATGGAAGCCATTATTGTAGACTTCATTTATATTACAGTGGGGGACTAACTTTCCATTTGGTTCACAGCCAGTCAAGTTAACCAGTCTGATTGTTGCCTCTGTTTCCCTTGCTGTATATTCAGTGGTGGGATTCAGCCAGTTCGCACCACTTTGGGAGAACCAATTATTAACTTTCTGAGCAGTTTGGCAAACTGGTTGTTGGAAGAAATCATTAGGGCAGAGAACCAGTTGTTAAATTACTTGAATCCCACCACTGTGTATATTCCCTTGTTCCCAACAATCTTTTCAGTAGCCAATGTTTAACAAAAAAAATAAAACTATTCTCTTATCCTGTTTGTGGCTATTCCTGCACCCTTAATAGTGGCTGTTAACCATGAATTAGCTATTAATTCAGGTGTAGAGAACCCCAGACGAGGGTTATAAATTGAGCTAATCAACAATAAGCCAGAGTTGCAGATGTTGATTAAAGAGAAATATCTTACGGTAACTATAATCTGGTCTATTGAGGATTGGGCTGCATGGCCAATTGGAGCTTATGCATATGATTGTATGATGGCATATACTTAATCAGCAACCAATGTATTGCAGTGTCAAAAGCTATAAGGTTAAATGGGAAATGTTCAGTATGTTCCATCTAACTTTCCAGGTCTTCTGCTACCCCTGAGCCCTCTTTCTCACATTTCATCTCATCCCTAATCTGAGATTTGCAAAAAGTACTTTCAAAATGTAGTAAGGGGACCTCTGAAAAGACATAGCAACCTTTCAGTAGAGGACAGAATTGTAATTTTAAATCATGACATTTAACTCTCAGATTCCTACAATTTCTTCGCCCCAGTCACTTCTCTTTTAAGAAAATGCAGATGATCTATATTTAGAACTGCCATTAAAACTAGCAGTAAAGCATTTTAATTGTAGTCTTCGTGCTAAAGATCAGCCTATGCCTCGCAAAAACCCCTTTATAAATACAAAAAGAAATCGCCAATAATCTTATTAAAATCAAAGGCTAAAGTAAGTTCCATGTTGTCAGTATCTTAATACAGTATTACTCTCAGCCACAGGTATATAGAAAAATGTGTTACCCCTCATACAAAATACGTATCATCACATAACATCACATGGTGAAGGTAACTGTTTCAACACAACTGAACTGTATGATTGGAAACTGTCTTTTCTCCATGGGAAAATTCCCAACACAAAAAATAGATGAACGGGTAAAAGAAATTGTAGCATTCTCTTTGCCCTCTGCTGATTCGCTTTGTATAGAAAGTTTTGTTCTCTTCCTCTGTTCATTCTTGAATAGAGTAGAGTAGAGTAGAGTAGAGTAGAGTAGAGTAGAGTAGAGTAGAGTAGAATAGAATAGAATAGAATAGAATAGAATAGAATAGAATAGAATAGAATAGAATAGAATAGAATTCTTTATTGGCCAAGTGTGATTGGACACATAAGAATTTGTCTTTGGTGCATATGCTCTCAGTGTACATAAAGAAAAAATAAAATATATTTGTCAAAAATCATCAGATACAACACTTAGTGATAGTCATAGGTTACTAATAAGCAATCAAGTCATACTAGGAAACGGTAAAAACAATATAAGTTGTAAAGATACAAGCAACATGGATATAACCATAAGTGGGAAGAGATAGGTACTAGTAAGGATGAGAAGAAGAATAGTAATACAGTCTTAGTAGTTAATTTGACAGTGTTGTGGGAATTAGTTGTTTAGCAGAGTGATAGCATTCAGGAAAAAACTGTTCTTGTGTCTTGTTGTTCTGGTGTGCAGAGCCCTATAGCGTCGTTGTGAGGGTAGAAGTTGAAACAATTTGTGATACTGCAGTATCACAAACAGTGGTGGGTTGCCCTCGGTTCTCACCGGTTCTATAGAACCAGTAGTAAAACCGGCGGGAGGCTCCGCCCACCGACCCCGACGTCACCGAAACATTTCTGCGCATGTGCAGAAGAGCGCGCATGCACGCGAGCGAAGCAAGCATGCGTGCGACCCCGCTGCGAACCGGTAGTAAAGATAAGTAGAACCCACCCCTGATCACTAAGATTACACTGCTTCCAGACCTATGCTCCGATTACACTCTGGGTATTACATAAAATATATGTATAAAACAAGTATGAACACTTCTGCATATCATGCAAAGTTTTTCAACTGTACTTGAATAAGTTACAGTTGACAAAGTTTCCATGATGTTCTAAGCCACCAGAAAAGAAAGGGGGAAAAAACTCCACAGACAATAAACTGGATGCAGTATGCAAACACTATTTTATTATTAGATTTTTTTTCCATCCTGCCTTTATTATTTTTATAAATAAGGCAACAAACATATCTATTACTGCTTCCTCCTCCTATTTTCCCCCCAAACAACAACCCTGTGAGGTAAGTTGGCTGAGAGAGAAGTCACTCAGCTGGCTTTCGTTCCTAAGGCAAGACTAGCCAGTAGTAAGAAGCAGCAATCTAACAGAATTATATTCTGGCTGGTTTTCTTAGGACCCCAATGTTAGGACAAGAGTTCCTATTATACTTTCTTTGTTGCTGGTCTTGTTTCTAAAGGATTTGGCATGATGGGAGTTCGGGTGGCAATTGCGGTGCTGTAAATTGAGCTATGGTTTTCCCTGCACACTGATATCATGACAGCCTATCCACACCTTTGCTCCTGGGCTATTTTGGGTGCCATAATTTTCCCTGTGGGTTTTCTGTTTTCTACAGACAGTGCTTTAAATGAAAGCCTGCGTTTGTCAGCCGCTCCTTTTATCAGCCGAGAGGTCCTTCAGGACATGGCCCTGAGACTGGCAGCTGGCAGAGAGTACCACCTGAGGAAAGGAGATAGGCTTTGCCTCTTCCCATTCATAAGCCCTCAGAGGGACCCTGAAATCTATGAGGAGCCAGAGGTAAAACAGTGCTATTCTGAATCCCGTTTCCCCTGATGAATTTGCTCTGATGTTTGTTTATGCTATGTAGCTTAACTAACTGTATTGAGCGAAGAACTGTGATTATTCTCAGTGCACAGCATTCTTAAGACTTGTCAAAACTACAGGGAATGACATAATGGCAAATCACCTGAGGGAACAGCTACATGTAGACATTGTATAAATCAGGTTATGAAGCTAGAAGGCTGTGATCCCAGGAAGAGATCTGGCAGGCTTATCTTATAACTACCAGTGGGCAGATTTTCTCCCTTCATTTGCGGTAGAGCAGGGCTGTCAAACTCGCAGCCTGCGAGCTGGATGCATCATGCGCTGGCCACGCCCACGCCTGGTTTAGCAAAGGGGGGGGGAGTCCCAATACGTCATGTGACGCCACCGTGTCGCCGTGAGTTTGACAGCCCTGTGGTAGAGCCTTAAAGATCCGGAATGGGACGAGTCACAGCAGCCAGGTGGACGTGGATGAGTGGGTGCAGCTGGGTGAGTCTTACTTTGTCAGCATGGCTAGGTAACAGTAACAGAGCTGAAGGGGACTTCGGAGGTCATCTAGTCCAACCCCCTGCTCATGCAGGAGACCTGTACTAGGGATTCGAACCGCCAAACTGCCCACCTTTCTGATCCACCCAGTCATGCCCATCTACCCACACCAACCCATCCACACCAACCTGGCTGTTGTGAGTCGTCCTAGACCAGGGGTGTCAAACTCGCATTGTCACATTATCACATGACGTATCACAACTTTTTCCCCCTTCACCAAAATGGGTGGGCGTGGCCAGCGTATGACGCATCTGGCCCGCAGGCTGCCAGTTTGACACCCCTATCCTAGACCCTTAAATATCTATTCTTGGGAGAATTTCTGGAAATGTCACTGCTAAAGACTTCTAACGATACAGCTGTGTTTAAGCACAGTGAATTCAGTATCCAGGTAATCTTCGACTTATGACCACAATTGGGGCAGGAATTTCAGTTGCTGAGAAATGTGGGTTATTAAGTGAGTCATCACGTGACCCAACCCAATTTTATAACCATTTTTACTATGGTCTTTGAATAAATCATAATGGTTGATCAGTGTATCACAGGGCTGTTAAGTAAACGATGCAGTGGTTAAGCAAACCCAGCTTCCACAACTGACTTTGCTTATGGCTGCAGGATACGACCACAAGATGCAACTGACGTACCGTAAATGTGAGCCAAATGTGAGCAGGTGCCCAAATTGCGATCATGGGGGTGGGGCAATGGTTGTAACTTCAAAGATGGGTTGTAAGTCACTTTTTCCAAGGACATCTCCATGCTCTCATTAAACAAACAGCCGTATGTCAAGGACTAACTGTAAAGTTGTCAAAAAAATAAATTAGCTCCATATTTGAAGTGGGAAAAAAAAATCAGCCCACCAATGCATCAGTCTTGGGTTCTCTCTCTGCACTGAACGTGTGAACTGATTGCATCAAGAAAGGAATGCAGACCTTCTGTGGGTAACATTAAGATACATGATGGTTCTTTCATATCAGCTCATATATATATATATATATATATATATATATATATATATATATATATATAT